>JAJHSJ010000655.1:0-48679 GCA_021015155.1 Magnolia officinalis
CCATCCCCGGCTTATGAGACCTCCATCTTAGGATGTTTAATGGAAGCCCATCGACTAGTGGTCAATCATAATTCAGTATTGAGACTTACCATCGCATGGTTATGTGAGGGTTAAATATCGCATATTTCTCCATTTATATCTTGGTTTTATGAACATGATAATGTTTAATGTTTTATTTTACTCATGTTTGTGTTGCAGGTAAATTTAAGAACTTGATTGAAAAGGGTGATAAAAGCATGGATTTGATGTTCAAAAGTCACCAAGGCAAGGGATGGATCTTAGAAGGCTAAGATTGAAGAATTCACGTGCTAAAGATTCAAGAAAACCAAGTGAGGAAGAAGAGAATCAAATATTTGAAGTAAAGAAAAGGAATTGTGAAATTGTCCTGAAAACAAACATATTCCTGAAAGTGTCCTGAATAAGCATATTCTGAAACCCTGGTTCATTCTGTGAAATTGCGCAGAGTGAAGTCTATTTTGAGAAATTGCGTAAATTTGACGCGGTTTCTAGATTTTTCCAAGTCGGTGTGAAAGGCAGTGCAACAAAACTATAAATAGGAGTCCCTAGGCATCATCTAGGGTTTATGGAGTGAAGTAAAAGTGTGTGAGAGAAGCCGTCGCTAAGAGTTTTTTTCCCATTTCCTTAGTTGTTTTCATGATTTTCTTAATAGTTTTTAGTTCAATCATGTTTATGGTTGGCTAAACCTCTTAGCTAGGGGTAAGAGGTGAAGCTTGTAGCGTGATTGGGATGTTTTCTTTGTTTTGATTCATGTTTTATTGAACTCTCTTGGTTTCTAGTTTGATTATGAAGGAATATTTTTAATTTTTAATGGTTTGTTGTGCCAAATTACAATAGATCTGCGATAGCTTGAGATATTTTCCTTTCCCGAATTGAGATTGTGAAATTAGGAGATCCTATTGTTCACCATCGTCCCTTGGGCATGGTAGGATGATTGAATCCTTCCTAACCTTCACAATTCTCTTATGATTGGTTGTGTGAGTGGTAGATCCTGTTGTTTGCCTTGTCTCCTACGCATGGTTAGGTGATGGAATCACTTCCAAATCATCACCGCTCTCATCCATTGATGATTAGATCCATAAGAAGTTCAGAGATCTGACAAATCTCTTCATCCTTAAATCAAGCAAGGTAGCATTCTGAGAACCAACAAGTGGATCCTTGGAAACCCTAGTTTCCTTATGAGGGTCAAATATTGCATATTAGACCACAGTTACCACCTAGATTTATGAGCATGATACTGCTTAATGGTCTATTTTAATCGTGTTTGTGGTGCAAGGTGAAGTTAGGAGCTTGGACTGAAAAAGATGCTAAAAGCAGGGATTTAACGCTCAAGAATCACCAAGGTAATGGATGAGACTATAGGGGACCGAGATTGAAGAGTTTACACACCAGGAATCCAAGAAAGTCAAGCCGTTCACATTAAAGAGGCCTGAAAAGTGTCCTAAATGTAAGATCATACGGTTCCCACCATCCGTTTGGCTCAAGACTTCATATATGGCCTGAGGACCATAAATTAACCGTACACGTCAAATTTCATCCATTTGATCCTTGCGGAAGTGGCCCAACGGACAGATCACCCCCTAAAATCCTGAATTGGGGCCCACCTGATATCTGGATATGCCACAAAGTTGGTCTCAACCCCTTATATTCGATGGGAAAGTGGATGGACGGACCAGATGTTTCACAAACATCTCCGTGGGACCCACATGTACAGTACGTGTGCAAGGTGCACACATGCACCGGACGTGCACCGAAACGAAAGTCGGTCAGCATGTGATGACCGACTCTTCTTCTCAAAAACGTAAAAACATTAAGCGACGGACGTTGGCTCCCTGTTTTTGAGTAGTGGGCCACTATCATCACACTTTAGGACAATCTGAACCGTTCAACGTGTCCAGAGGGTGTCCACGCCCCTAGCCATCCTGACTTTTTTCTCCCATCCACGTAGTCACCCGATTTACACCGTTAAACGCAGGATGAACGGCAGAGTAGAATATCTTGTGGGCCACACTGAATTCAATTCAAAAACCACCATACTCGAATGGTTTTTCGAGTAGATCTCAATGGACAACATGGATATTTCACCTGACACTAAGAAGTGGGCCCCACCAACGTCCGTTGTTGTAGCTCTGTTACGCACTCGCCAATCTGGGCCGTTTTTACAGGCATGGTGAGGAACGGTCCGACCATCTGGACCATCCAAACTTGGCCCATAGCATGGCCGACCACCCCCAAGACGACTGTTTGGATTAGATGCCGGACAGAATTCCTAGATTGTTGTTCTTGAGGGTTGTTGCGAACGGGAATCCTATTTTTGGATGGTAGCTGCGTAAGTTTTACGCATCTGCGTAAAACTTCCGCACAACTGCATGGAGTGCGGAACACACTCCACCGACTGACCTGGTGCTCCTATAAAGAGACACGAAAGAAGAGAGAAAATCATTCAATCAGTTGGCTGGGAATGTCAGAGCAGACAGAGAGACAGGGAGTAGTTTGTTTATTTGTTTTATTTGTAGTTTTTTTAATCATGACTTTCATGAGATCTGGCCCAATCATGTTAGGCTAGACCTCTTAGCTAGGGCTAAGAGGTGAAGCTTGTAGTAAGATGGGAGACTCTAATTTATGACTTTAATTTAATTTTAATTCATGAACTGAACTTGATTTTAGTTTGATTATAAAGGGAATGTTTTTCGTTTTTAATGGTCTGTTGTGACTGAAATTATAATGGGTCTGCGATGACTTTGAGCATGTTCCTTTCCTTTTTTATGTTATGATGTCAAGAAGCCCTATTGTTCACCATCGTCTCCTGGGCATGGTCGGATGACTGTACCCTTCCTAACCTTCATAGCATGTGGATTGGTTGGTAATTAGATTAATTCTATTGTTTACTTTGTCTCCTGGGCAAGGTTTGGTGATGGAATCCATTTTAATTCATATACCTTTCATCTCTTGAAAACTAGAGCAAGGTAAGTTCAGTTTGATTTTCATGGTTACACCCCTCAACTGGATGAAGATGGACTCTAAGTCCAGTTGAGTTTTTGATGTAGGCATAAGATCTCTGTGATCTCTACAAGTGGATCCTCTCAATCCCTAGTTTCCTTTCCTTGAATTCTCTAAATTTTAGATACATACTTCACCATTACTCCTTAAATTTATTTGATTGAGATTTCGTCTTAGTCTAGTTCTAGTTCTACTTAGTTCAGATAACGTATAGGTATCAGTCCCTGGGATTCGACCTCGGTCTCACTGAGTTTATTACTACATCACAACCCTATACTGGGGAGTGAACATTTTCTACCTTTGATTTTCTTAAGTTTTTCATTAAATCTCTTACAATTACTCTCAATCACTTCAGAATTAGTTTTACATCTTTTTCTAGTTCTACTTCTAGTTGCTTTCAGAATACTCATGAGATTAGTCCATGTGGATTTGACCTTGGTCTAACTGAGATTATTACTACATCGCGACCTTACACTTGGGGTGTGAACAAGTTTTTGGTGCAGTTGCAGGGGACTAACGATTTTGTTTGTCTGGGAATAGCTAGTTTTGGAATTAGGTTAAGATGAGGGTTTTTCTAGTTTCTATTTTTAGGATTAGGGTTTTCTGAATTATTTTAGAAACTAACTTAGCTTTTTATTTCTAGTTTTAGAAACTTTCCTAATTTATTTTTAAAACTATTTTTTTTTTAGAAACTAACTTTTTTTAGAAACTTTCTTAAATATACTTTCTAATTCTAGGTTAAGAACTTTCCTTTTCTCTTTTTAGAAATTTTCCTATTTCTCTCTTAGAACTTTCTAATTTTCTATTTTAGAACTTTACTTTTTAGAACTAGTTTACTTTCCTAATTATTTTTGAAACTTTCTAATTTAGAATTTCTATTTTTTAGGAACTGATTATTTTGTTTGTTTTGCAGGATCTTAATTTAGGAATTCTAATTTGGTAACTTCTTCAATTCCCTCACTCTCCTCTCTATTTCCAAATTTTATTTCCTTTCTTTCTTTTTAGTTTAGGTTAGAATCTAAAATTGAGGGCTGATGAGCGTGTTTCATGCCCTAGTGGGTCTGTGACAACACTCTACACTCTTGAGTGAAGGAGGATTGGTTGAATCTATCCATCGCAGGATAGACACTGAAATGGCCAAGCTAAATGTCCTAGAGGGGGGGTGAATAGGACAATGCCAAATAAAAACTTATAATAGCGGAATTAACGAAATATGATAGCCAATGAACTAATTAAATAAATTGTAATGCAGAAATGAAATACAACCTCAAACAATTGAAATTGAGTGGTTGATACAAACGTTGTTCTAAGGACAACCTTTCACCAAAAACTCAGTGTTTATGGTAGGACAACCTTATGTCTAGAAATGTCTTTGTATCAAATACACAAATCAAAGAGGAATAAAGAAACAAATACAAACTGCACTGAATAAATTGAATTTACAAATGTCTTGTTCTAGGGACAACCATACACCATAAAAATGGCAGGGCAACCTTGCTGGAACAATTTGGAATTTAAAGCTTGAATCAATAAAAAGAATTGCTGGAAATAAATTGTAGAAATAAATCACTAAATTATTACAACATTCCCACACTTGCTTGTAATTTCAAACTGTTACAACATTCACATCCACAAGGAAAATAGAACTGAATGATAAAAGAAAACATTCAATCCACAAGACAAGAAGTTATAGTGGTTCGCCTGTGTGTTCACCAACTGTTCTCAAACAGCCACACAGAATGCTACTCCACTCCTAATATCCTCACACAGGGGATATTAGCGTTCTCTAATAAAACTGGTTTTCACAGGTTTACCAAAAACCTTCACAATTGTGTCTTTGTCACTTGGGCTTACACAATTAAAAAAAAACCTCAATCTGAGTTTTCTGGCTCTCCTCAGATAACCATACACATAGAGATTTTTCTGGCAAATCTCATAAAAAACCAAAACAGAAATTACAGGAATTGTAAAATACCTGGATCTTATCCTTTTGCAGTAGCCCGGAAGAACCGATCAGAGTAGAGATGATAGTTCAATGTCCAATACTCAAATTATTGAGGTTCTAAGTTCTAATTGATTTTAAATGAAATCTCAAAGGGCTAGCTCTATTTGATTTTAATTCCAAGAAGAAGGAATACACGATTTCCCCTTTTCAAATAGGATTGGAATTTAGAATAAAATCAAATATAAAAAGCTAACAAAAGGAATTAGAATGAAGCGCAAATTAGCTTAAATTTAAACACGACTTATCTCAGAGTGGAACCTTGCTTTTATAGAATTTTCAATGAATAAACTCTGAAATTCGTGTGCTATTTATAGTTACAGAAATTCGTCTTCGACTGGTCTAGAAGTTCCCACGACTGGTCTTAGAAGAAACAGATTTTTGAATTTCTGCGCGGATTCAGGAAAACCGATGTACGACTGGTCGTAGGCAGTCCACGACTGGTCGAAGGTCCTCCACGACCGGTCGAGACCCCTTCTCGACTGGTCGAGCAACAGTGAATTTAGTCGCTGGAGTTTGAGCCGAGGCTCCACGACTGGTCGAGCTTCGAGTCGAGGCCGTTCCACGACCGGTCGTGCAGACTTCAAGACTGGTCGTGAGCGAACCAGAAAATCCGATAAATTTGAACAATTCCAAGACTGGTCTAGGAAATTCTTAGACAGGTCGAGCCAGTGCTAGGACTGGTCGAACCAGAACCAGGACTAGTCTAAGAGCAGCTCAAACACATGTTTAAATACATTTGGATAATGTATCCAAAGTGACCTACCCTAAGGTCAGTGACTATGGTCTATCAAACCTGAATAATGAAGTATGGACATTGAACTCTACTTCATTCAACGAATGATAAATCTTTTAGTACTTAAAGCCTGAAGTACGAGTCGTCCAACCACTTGAACCTGAAGTCAGAGTCGTCCAAACACTTGACACCAACATTTATCTTGAACTTGAATAACCAATAAAGAATGCCGTGACTTCTTTGTATCTTCTTCTTTATATCTTCTTCTTTATATCTTGAAGCCGCTTGAAGAGTCCATGGTTGTCTTAAACATAGAACACACACATAGAACATACCAAGGTTTTGACACACAAAATTTGACAATCAAAGAGGTATCATATAATAGCACTAACAATCTCCCCTTTGGCAAATTTGTGACAAAACATATATATAAAAACACAATAGAGGAATCATGAATCATGAATTAGATGTGTCAACACATGACAACCATATACAATATGAGAGATGTTGAATTACTCCCCCTCAATAAGACTCCCCATTTAAGGAATTAAGGATTGATGCAAACACCATCAACAACATAAATACCACAGATATATGTACCATTCTCCCCCTTTTTGTCAAAAATATGACAAAGGAAGATCATATAAGCTCAGGAAGACAAATGAGTGCATAAAAGATTTAGGAGAAGATATTACATACCAAAGTCACAGTTATAAGTTAAACAGTTCCAAGAAAAATCCAAAGTGAAATCAGTTCAAACTACATTTAATAAACATTTAATCAGACCCTGAAGAAGGAGCAGGAATGGTAGGATCAATATGATGAAGGCCTTTTTGTAAGCGCCTCAAATACTTATGCATTTTCTTAAATTGTGCATTATGGCCAACATGCATATTTTCCACCTTTTCTTCTAATGCACTTAGACGTGCATCGAAATCAGAAGGAACAAAATCTGGATCATCTTCAGATGCAGACTCAATATCATCAAAAAGATCATCCATGTTGATATCCTCATTAGGAAGATCATCTCCTTCATTCGCATCTCCAACTCCAGCAGCTCCACCACCCTCGTCATTATCAACTTGACCAGCGGCCAATCTCAACTTCATTTTGTTTATGTTGGTGTTGTTGAAAATAAGGTGATGGATAGGAGCTTCACCAACAGGCATAGTGACCAACATGTGAGTAGCTAAGACATTTAACAAATATCCAAATGGAATGTCACCATGACCTGGCTGAGACCGAAACTGAATAATAGAATAACAGATCAATGAAGGTAAGCAAACATTGGCACCACTAACGATTGAGTACAGGATACGAACCATCAGAAGAGTCAATTCAGTTTTGTTACCAGCCCTAGGATACACATTAGATGTAAAAATACGATGAAGAACTCTATATCTGGGCAACAGCCACCTGGTCTTGAGAACAGTACCATTGACAGACCAAGGTGCATCCATATTACAAAGGGCTCTAGTCAATAAACGTTTCTCAGATTCAGTAACTTTATCACCCAATGTGGAAGGATGGATTCCATCATCATTTACTGGAATATCCATTAACCCAGAAATCAAATGACGATCCACAGTAAAAGGCCCTTCTCTTGTAGTAATAATAAAAGTTAATTCCTCAAGAGAAAAGTCTATAATACATGCAACCATGGCCTGAGCAATTGACTGATATGCCGGCCCTCCCCAATTCAAAATGTTAACCCAACCAACAGATTGAAGGAGAGGAACTAGATTAAATTGAGCAATATGATTGATACAAACTGCTTTCTCAACAATAACTTTCTTAAATCGAAAATCACGAACTTGTGGAGGGTCATCATTAGGATCTCTAAGATGACGGCGAGATACAACATTGGACCTAGATGAAGAAGCACCTCTACTAGTTCGCTTTTTACCTCTAACATCCATATTCTTGAAAAGATTGAAGGAATTTCAAGAAAAACAAGATGGGTTTCAACCAAATCAGAAAATGAGGAAGACAACCCCAAACCCTTGAAGGAAATAAGAAATAATCAACACTAACAAGGAAGACAAGAAGTAATGTTCAAGATTCTTCAATAAAATCAAGAGAAATACTCAAACCTGGAGAAATCCCATAGATGGGTACGACCGGTCGAAGCTATGCCCGTTGGAGAAGAAGAGGGAAATGAAGAAAAAGTGATTTTTTCCCCAAATAAAGGAACCAGCGCGATACACGACCGGTCTTGAGTATTCCTCGACCGGTCTAACCACGACTGGTCGAGACTATCCTCGACTGGTCGTGTAAGACCAAAATATGCATTTTTTATTTATCTTTATTTTTATTTTTTATTATTTTATTTTTATTAAAATGCATAATCAATCATCTTATATTACACATACCGAGATCAAATTTCAATTTATTGAACTTGCATTTATCGAGTGGTTTGGTGAAAATGTCAGCAAGTTGTTTCTCGGTAGGAATATATTCTAAACAAATTACTTTTTCTTCAACAAGTTCACGAATATAGTGAAATCTAATGTCAATATGCTTAGTTCGTGAATGCTGGATTGGATTTTTGGAAATATTAATTGCACTTGAATTATCACAATATAAAACTATTGAGTCTTGTGCAATACCATAATCACTTAACATGCGTTTCATCCAGACTAACTGAGTACATGCATTTCCTGCAGCAATGTATTCAGCCTCAGCAGTTGAGAGTGAAATGGAACTCTGTTTCTTGCTGAACCAAGAAACTATGCAATTTCCAATGTAAAAGCAACCACCACTGGTTGACTTTCTGTCATCCATATTACCAGCCCAATCAGCATCCGAGAACCCAGCCAATTGCACACTAGTATCAAAGGGATACCAAAGACCCAGATTAACTGAACTTGCAACATAACGAATAATGCGTTTAACAGCAGTCAAATGAGATTCTTTAGGATTAGACTGATATCTAGCACAAATTCCAACACTAAAAGCAATATCAGGTCTACTTGCTGTTAAATACAGTAAACTACCAATCATGCTTCGATATAGTTTAGGATCTATATCTTTACCTGTAGAGTCTTTTGAGAGCTTTAGAGAAGTACTCATAGGAGTATCAAAATTCTTACCATTTTCAAATCCGAACTTCTTAACTAAATTTAGAGCATATTTAGTTTGAGAAATAAAAATTCCATCAGATTGCTGTTTAACTTGCAATCCTAGAAAATAGTTTAATTCTCCGACCATACTCATCTCAAATTCAGATTTCATTAGATCTGCAAACTCAACAGTCATGTCAGTACAAGTTGATCCATAAATTATATCATCAACATAGATTTGAACCATTAAAATATCATTGTTCTGCTTTTTAACAAAGAGTGTTTTATCAACACTACCCATTTGAAAATTGTGACCCAGTAAAAACTTAGTCAATTTTTCATACCATGCCCTGGGAGCTTGTTTCAACCCATAGAGAGCTTTCTTAAGGCGATAAACATGATTAGTAAACTTAGGATCTTCAAACCCTGTAGGTTGTTCAACATAAACCTCTTCATGTAAATCACCATTAAGAAAAGCACTCTTTACATCCATTTGATAAATCTTAAACTTTCTAAAACATGCAATGGATATAAATAATCTGATTGATTCAAGGCGTGCAACTGGAGCGAAAGTTTCCTCAAAATCGATACCTTCAATTTGAGTGTATCCTTGCACAACCAGTCTTGCCTTGTTTCGAATAATATTTCCCAATTCATCAGACTTATTTTTGAAAATCCATTTAGTTCCAATAATATGTTTATCTTTTGGTCTTGGAACAAGATACCAGACATCGTTACGAACAAATTGATTAAGTTCTTCCTGCATCGCAACTATCCAGTTTTCATCAGAAAGAGCTTCCTTTACATTAACCGGTTCTATCTGAGAGGTGAAACACACGTAATTACAAAAATCTTCTAATTGTCTACGAGTGCGTACACCTGTGAGAGGATTTCCAAGGATTTGTGTAGTTGGATGATCTTTGACAGTCCTCACATCATGATTAGATTCACTTGATGAAGTTTCTGGTTTTTCAATTATAAGAACTTCATCATTATCTGAACTAGGGGCTGAAGTATTTAAGTGATCATCTATGACCACATTGATTGACTCTTGAATAACTCCAGTCCTTTTGTTCAGTACACGATATGCACGACTGTTTAATGAATATCCTAAGAATAATCCTTCATCACTTTTTGTATCAAATTTTCCCAAGTTTTCCCGGTCACGTAAAATATAACACTTACTGCCAAAAACGCGAAAATATTTGACTGTAGGTTTTTTGTCAAACCACATTTCGTAGGGCGTTTTATTATTTGATTTGCAAGTATAAACACGATTAATAATATAGCAAGCAGTATTAATCGCCTCAGCCCATAAATTCTTAGAAACCTTCATGCTATTTAGCATAACAGTTCCCATTTCTTGAAGAACTCTATTTTTTCTTTCCACAATGCCATTTTGTTGTGGAGTTTTAGGTGCAGAGAATTCATGTGATATTCCATGATCATTACAGAATTTCTCAAAACAGCTATTTTCAAATTCGGATCCATGATCACTTCGGATCTTACTCACATGAGAACATTTTTCAGTTTGGATCCGTTTGATTATCTTTTTTACTTCATCAAGGGTTTCTGATTTGTCCTTTAAAAATGAAACCCAAGTGAATCTGGTGTAATCGTCTACAATAACCAGAATATATTTTTTACCTCCTCGACTTTCCGTTCTAGTTGGTCCTATTAGATCCATGTGGAGAAGTTCGAGTGGTCTTGATGTGGTATTTGAGTTCACCTTTTTGTGAGATCTCCTAGTTTGTTTACCATACTGGCATTCACCACATATTTTATCTATTTTTTGAATCTTTGGTAGACCTCTTATTAGTTCTTCTTTGCTCAATCTATATAAGTTCCGGTAGTGTACATGTCCAAGACGTTTATGCCATAATTCAGTTTCATTGGTATGGACCATGTAACACATTTGGTTAGATGAGCTGTCATTTCTCACTATATAGCAGTTTTCAGAAGTTCTGAGACCAGTTAATATCACAGATCCCTTTTTGTCTATAATCTCACAACCTTGATTGGAAAACTTCACACTATGATTGTTATCGCATATTTGAGATATGCTTAACAAGTTGTGTTTTAAACCTTCAACATATAAAACATTCTTAAATAAGGGTAGATTATGGAGTTGAACCGTACCTTGGCCAATAATTTTGCAATTGCTACCATCACCAAATGTGACTGACCCATCAGTCATATCTTGTAGATCGGTGAAGAGAGCTTTGTCACCAGTCATATGCCTGGAGCAACCACTGTCTAGGTACCACTTTGAAAGGCTAGTTGCTTTGAAAGCAGTGTGAGCAACCAAGCAGTCAACTTTAGGAACCCATTTCATAACAGTTTTAGGTTTAGGAACATAGTTGGTCTTCTTTTGTTTATATTTGAAAGAATGACTTACAGAGTTAGATTTTAAAAGTTCCTTGAGTAAATCAACTATTTTTTCAGCTAAAGGATTTTTCATTTGACTTTTGAAGTTGACATAGCTGTTTTTAGGTTTTTGAAAATTTTTTGTTGTTTTGACAAAACCTTGTGAAGTGTTTTTCTTTTTTGAATTAGAGGATTCTCCTTTCACAAATTTAGGTGGAGAATTCTTCTGTTTATGAGGTATTGTTTTATCATACCCCAACCCGGATCTATCACCACATTTTTTTGAACCGGATAGAAGTTTTTCTAATTTAGAATCACCTTGGGTATACCTCCAAGTTTCCTTTGAATTCAGAAGAGAAGACACTTCATTTTTTAGTCTCTCAATTTCAGATTTTAAATCAACAATCAGAGAGTTTTTGAATTCTAAATCGCTTTTTGATTTTTCAAAATAATCTGATATTTGAGATTTTTCTAAAACAAGCAAGTCAAAACAATCTCTAAGTTTAGAAAATTTTTCTCTTTGAAGTTTAAGCTTCACAGCAATTTTACAACTCTCTTTGTATAAGGCATTGTAAGCATCTTGAAGATCTTCTTCATTCTCATGGTCATTATCCAAATTTTCTTCACTAGTAGAATCATCGTGATCAGAGAAGGTAAACTTAGCTAGAGTCATAAGGGCTTTTACTTCATTGCCCGACTCGGTTTCGGAATCTTCTGATTCAGAAGAAACTTCAGAGTCAGATGATTCATCCCATGTAGCCAACATACCTTTCTTTTTGGATTTTTCTTATTAGGACATTTGTTTGCTAGATGCCCATACTCATGACAGTTGTAACATTGACTGTCTTTCAAAGATTTTCGAGTTTTAGATCTAAACTTCTTTTTATCATTTGATTTTTGAAAATCAACTCTTTTCTTACTTTTAAAAATTTTGTAAAATCTTTTTGCAATAAGAGCTAAGTCATCTTCAGAATCGGATTTATCTTCTACCGTATTTTTGGAAGATTTCAAAGCAATTGATTTTCCTTTAGGAACTTTAAAATTTAATTCATAAGTTTGTAGAGACCCAACTAGTTCTTCCACCTTCATTTTGTCCGTGTCACGAAGTTCTTGGATTGCGGTTACTTTAGAATTGAACCGTTCAGGAAGAGAGCGTAGAATTTTTGCACACACTTTATTTTCTGGGATTTTATCACCAAGACCCCACATTGAGTTTACAATGTCATTTAATCTAGTATAGAAGTCCATAAACATTTCATTTTCCTCCATGTGAATTTCTTCAAATTTAGTTGTGAGGAGTTGGACTTTAGATTTTTTGACAATCGATGTACCCTCATGTGTCATTTCTAAAATATCCCAAGCTTGCTTTGCAGTATCACAGGATATGATTCTTTTGAACTCATCCGGTGATAGTGCGCAAGTAATTGCATTAAGTGCTTTAGCATTAGCACTACTCTCACTTTTCTGAAGAGTGGTCCATTGATGGTATGGTGTAATTTTCATAGATTTAGAACCATCAATTCCAGTAACTTCCATGGCAGGAGGCTTCCATTCAATCACTGTGGCTTGCCACACACTCTCATCCATTGATTTGAGGAAGATCCTCATTCTGGCTTTCCAATAAGCATAGTTGGAGCCATCAAATGGTGGAGGCCTAGTGACTGAGAGGCTATCAAAATTTGACATTATTAAATATAGCTTAGATCGTTAGCTCAGGAAATAAATCCAAATACAAAGAATTAAAAGCGAGCTATTAGGCTTTGATACCACTTGAAATGGCCAAGCTAAATGTCCTAGAGGGGGGGTGAATAGGACAATGCCAAATAAAAACTTATAATAGCGGAATTAACGAAATATGATAGCCAATGAACTAATTAAATAAATTGTAATGCAGAAATGAAATACAACCTCAAACAATTGAAATTGAGTGGTTGATACAAACGTTGTTCTAAGGACAACCTTTCACCAAAAACTCAGTGTTTATGGTAGGACAACCTTATGTCTAGAAATGTCTTTGTATCAAATACACAAATCAAAGAGGAATAAAGAAACAAATACAAACTGCACTGAATAAATTGAATTTACAAATGTCTTGTTCTAGGGACAACCAACACCATAAAAATGGCAGGGCAACCTTGCTGGAACAATTTGGAATTTAAAGCTTGAATCAATAAAAAGAATTGCTGGAAATAAATTGTAGAAATAAATCACTAAATTATTACAACATTCCCACACTTGCTTGTAATTTCAAACTGTTACAACATTCACATCCACAAGGAAAATAGAACTGAATGATAAAAGAAAACATTCAATCCACAAGACAAGAAGTTATAGTGGTTCGCCTGTGTGTTCACCAACTGTTCTCAAACAGCCACACAGAATGCTACTCCACTCCTAATATCCTCACACAGGGGATATTAGCGTTCTCTAATAAAACTGGTTTTCACAGGTTTACCAAAAACCTTCACAATTGTGTCTTTGTCACTTGGGCTTACACAATTAAAAAAAAAACCCTCAATCTGAGTTTTCTGGCTCTCCTCAGATAACCATACACATAGAGATTTTTCTGGCAAATCTCATAAAAAACCAAAACAGAAATTACAGGAATTGTAAAATACCTGGATCTTATCCTTTTGCAGTAGCCCGGAAGAACCGATCAGAGTAGAGATGATAGTTCAATGTCCAATACTCAAATTATTGAGGTTCTAAGTTCTAATTGATTTTAAATGAAATCTCAAAGGGCTAGCTCTATTTGATTTTAATTCCAAGAAGAAGGAATACACGATTTCCCCTTTTCAAATAGGATTGGAATTTAGAATAAAATCAAATATAAAAAGCTAACAAAAGGAATTAGAATGAAGCGCAAATTAGCTTAAATTTAAACACGACTTATCTCAGAGTGGAACCTTGCTTTTATAGAATTTTCAATGAATAAACTCTGAAATTCGTGTGCTATTTATAGTTACAGAAATTCGTCTTCGACTGGTCTAGAAGTTCCCACGACTGGTCTTAGAAGAAACAGATTTTTGAATTTCTGCGCGGATTCAGGAAAACCGATGTACGACTGGTCGTAGGCAGTCCACGACTGGTCGAAGGTCCTCCACGACCGGTCGAGACCCCTTCTCGACTGGTCGAGCAACAGTGAATTTAGTCGCTGGAGTTTGAGCCGAGGCTCCACGACTGGTCGAGCTTCGAGTCGAGGCCGTTCCACGACCGGTCGTGCAGACTTCAAGACTGGTCGTGAGCGAACCAGAAAATCCGATAAATTTGAACAATTCCAAGACTGGTCTAGGAAATTCTTAGACAGGTCGAGCCAGTGCTAGGACTGGTCGAACCAGAACCAGGACTAGTCTAAGAGCAGCTCAAACACATGTTTAAATACATTTGGATAATGTATCCAAAGTGACCTACCCTAAGGTCAGTGACTATGGTCTATCAAACCTGAATAATGAAGTATGGACATTGAACTCTACTTCATTCAACGAATGATAAATCTTTTAGTACTTAAAGCCTGAAGTACGAGTCGTCCAACCACTTGAACCTGAAGTCAGAGTCGTCCAAACACTTGACACCAACATTTATCTTGAACTTGAATAACCAATAAAGAATGCCGTGACTTCTTTGTATCTTCTTCTTTATATCTTCTTCTTTATATCTTCTTCTTTATATCTTGAAGCCGCTTGAAGAGTCCATGGTTGTCTTAAACATAGAACACACACATAGAACATACCAAGGTTTTGACACACAAAATTTGACAATCAAAGAGGTATCATATAATAGCACTAACAGACACCACTTGAGATCCTCAGAGTTAATTGAGGTTATGACTGCCAATCAACAGGGAAGATGACCTCAACCTAGGGTTGAGGAAGTCCAGGATGAGAATGAGGTGCATTAAGATCCCCTGCCTCGTACCTTACGAGATTATCTACAACCGACGGGAGTGAGCACATCCTCATGTATGGTTTTTCCAAAAAATACGAGACATATGGATATTGAGCCAGAGGTGATCCAACTCCTTCCAAAATTTCATGGACTTGAATTTGAAAGTCCATATCTACACTTGAAAGAGTTTGACGAGATTATAACCACTTTATATTTTCCTAACGTGTCTGAGGAAATGGTCAGACTAAAACTCTTTCCCTTTTCTTTGAAAGAGAGAGCTAAGACGTTGTTGCACTCACTACGTCCCCGATTTATTAGCACATGGAATGACATGATAAGGGAGTTCATAGAGAATTTTTTTTCCACATCATAAAATAAACACCTTTAGAAAGTCAATCATGAACTTCGCCCAAAAGGAGGATGAAACATTCTTCCAATGTTGGGAGCGGTTCTAGGATCTTGTCAGTTCACGCCCACAACACGGTTTTGAAACGTGGCACATTGCACACTTTTTCTATAATGGTCCGACATCTTCCATGTGCTAATTGGTCGAGAATATGCAATGGAGAATTTATGAATAAAAATGTCAATGAGTGTGGGACTACTTGCATAGACTTGCTGAAAATGCACAATCATGGGACACATACCCAAAATCAAGTACCACTTCTAGGCCCACTTAATTAAAGGAAAAGGGCGGATTATACCTTCTGAAAGAGGATGATGATATTAATGCTAAAGTGGCTAATCTCATAAGGAAATTCAAGTACATGGAACTAAAGAAGGATAAGGTTAAGGAAATTGTTTGCAGTATTTGTGCTTGCAATGTTCACACAACTGAAAATTGCCCAACAATACTTGCCTTTTGAGAGGTGCTGAATGAGGAATCTAATGCCGTGAATAATTACCAAAGACCTTTCAATGGACCTACCTCCAATACATATAATCCTAATTGGAGAAATCATCTAAATTTCAGTTGGAGGAATGGACAAACCGCTACACCTCAAGGTTTCTTTAATCAAATTCCAAATCAAGGGAAACATCAAGAAGAACCGGTTCAAAATTCCATATAAACTTAAGAGCTTACTCAAGCAATACGAGAACTTATAAAATTTATGCAAAAGATGGATTCACATGTTACGATTATAGAAAGGGGGATGCTTCCTACTCAACCTCTCCCCAATCCTAAAACGCAATATGGGATAAGTGATCCAAGCTCTTCAAATCAGATGGAGCAAGTTAAATCTATCACCACTCTTAGGAGTGGGAAGACTATTGACAAAACCATTCCGGGTAGGGTTGAAAAGACTAAGGACCCGGAAGAGGACAACGATGATAGATCTAGCACTGCTCCACAAGAATTGGAACTAGAACTTCAAGGCAAGCCGATTACTCCATTCCCCCAACGATTGGTTGCACCAAAATCTCTCTTTAACTCTCAAGACATTCTAAATGTGTTGAAACAATTGAAGGTCAATATTCCTTTACTGGATGCAATTAAGCAAACCTTCATATGCCAAATTTCTAAAAGACTTGTGTATGACCAAAAGACGGTAAAATATTCAAAAGAAGATCTTTTTAACTGAAAAAGTGAGTGTCATCCTAAAGCAAGATGTGCCACAAAAATATAAAGATCCCGGTAGCCCAACCATACCTTGTGTAATTGGGAACTACCGAATTGAGCACACACTTCTTAACTTAGGAGTGAACGTAAATCTGATTCCTTACTCGGTCCACAAATAGTTAAGTTTGCATGAATTAAAACCCACCCTAACCACATTACAACTTGCTGATCGCACAGTTCATGTACTAAGAGGGGTAATTGCGGATGTGTTGGTTCAGGTTGACAGATTCTACTACCTTGTAGATTTTATCATCCTGGATACACAACCTGTAATACCTCGGTTCCCAAAACCTGAGTACACTACTCGTGTTCCGAAAATCCGAGCGTTAACCTTTGAAAACACCCAAACTTCACGTACATTTTTTAAAATTTTATTATCAGAGTTGATAAACTAGCAGAGTATAAGTAAATCCAGTATAAGAGGGAGTCTAAGTATACAAAACCAAATATTTCAAGTGGTTACCCGAAATCTTATACAAACCTATGTCTTAACCTTTACAAACATAACAGTATAAATTAAATACAAATAAAATCAGGAATGGAGAGTCGCAAGATCATCTGACTCCTCCCATTCTACATGAACACCAGCATACGCATTATCTGCGTCTCCTGCACACTAAATACGGTTCGATAGCGTTAAAGGTTATCCAGTGAAGTATAACCCGCAAGATTTTTCGTATCATCAAGATAATTAAGCATAGTTATCATAGACAATGTATAACAATTATTACACAATATTATCATGGAAATCAGGTGAAGTTCATCAAATACGCATTCATTAAATAAATCACATAAAATAATCTTGTTTAAATGCCTGGATATATGCACATGCTCACAGACCTGGGGATGCACATCTAGCTGGTAAAAAGTAGCCCAAGGAGAGCTAGCTACCCGGAAAAATACTGAAAGGTACGCCCAAGGAGAACTAGCCACTCGAAAAAGACTATGCAACGAGGTCGCCCAAGGAGAACTAGCCACCAAGAAAAATACTCAAAAGTACGCCCAAAGAGAACTAGCTACCCAAAAAAGACCATATAATATAGATCGCCCAAGGAGAATTAGTCACCCGAAAAAGTACACAAAGGTACGTCCAAGGAGAACTAAACACCCGGAAAAGACCAAATAATATAGATCGCCCAAGGAGATTTAGTCACCCGAAAAAGTACACAAAGGTACACCCAAGGAGAACTAACCACCCAGAAAAGACCGTAATATATGCCATGAAAATGCATGATTAGCCTAACCATTATTATTCCAACTTCAAACAATCATTTTAAGAAAGCTCGAAGGTCACTATGGGGGGTTTGTCACCCAGTATAGGCCAATAACTCATGCATAGTGTCCCATTCCACCATCCTTGGCTCATGAGGCTAACAAATACGATGTTTAAAAGGAAACCTCTTCAACTAGTGACTAACCACTGTCCAAAAGTGGAACTTATCACCACAAAGTTATATAAAATAATTCATTAAAGCCACGTGGGGCAATTATTCCATAAAAGCTGCAAGGGCTAAATATTCCACCTAATGGTGGGGTAAAGAGGAATTATTTTACAAGAGCCACCTAGGCACAAATGATCCATAAGACGGTAAGTCTATGACATAAATTTATTTAATTCATTACACGGGTAGCCACTAGTTTGAGGATTTCTTAAAAACACCATCAAGCAAGCACAAGTGGTAGAACAAGACACATACAATGTTATTAGCACTTACGTATATAAAGTGCGCATCTTAAATCAAAACAAGGATACTAGAGATCCATAGCATGCTAAATTACTTAAATTTAATTTTAAACATGTTAGATTTATAAAGGATTACTCTAATGAAACTAACATTCATCATTAATTTTACTGAATAAATAATTAAGCAATTGATGAATTAAATAGACTAAGACAATTATCGTGATGTAGAAAGCTTGAAGGTAATCCTCACCTTTCGATGGTCAACTTGGTTTCCAACGTTGTTAGATATTCGTATGTTATCTTCAAGATCGGCCTCACTAACAATTTAGTACATATGGTGTGGTTAGATTGCCCGAATACTTCATTTATCAGGTTAGATAAAAAAATATAGTTTAATGGTGTAGATCTCAAGTTTCTAACTTAAGGTGTAGATATAAAACTAGTTGAGACTAATTCGAGATGCACAAATTCGAAATAACTCACCTCTACTAGTTGTTCCGACTTAACAAAATCCTGAATCACTTCGGCTTTGTATAAGGTAACCTACACGAGAATTCGAATATTTGAATAATAATCAGCCCTGTTCAAGGGAATTGAGTTAAATTCCTACACCAGAGTTGATACACTAGAGCTGCCCGACTCAATTTCCATGAGAGGTTTGACTTAGCAGTACTCACTAAGTCAAGACGGGAAACTGGTTCTACTCCATTTGCACCAAATCAATACCAAAACTCAATTGCTACAACAACAGAGATCTAAACTCAACACAATCTAATCTCAAAGTTTAGTATTGAAGACGTACTAGAGATGGACCAATTTAGGATCCGGATTCGATATCTATCTGCGTCAACTCGATCACACTCCAATGACCCCGATTCTGGATCAGTTGCAAGCCTTGCCTCCTTCTCCTTTCTTCTTCTCCTTTTCTTCTTCTTTTTTTGCAACCTTTGTCCAACGACTGGACTCGGTGAAGTCCGACTCGACTCACAGCAATTCATGACAATGACTCAGGTGAGTCAACCCGGCGCGACGGACTGCAACAACGACTCGGTCCAGACTCGGACCGCGTCTCTAACACCCAAATCCTTTCTCTTCTCCTCTTTCGATCTTCTTTCTTTCCCTTCCTTCTACTTCCTCTCCTTAATCTCCCTCCTCGGACTCATCTTCCTCTCTTGAGAAGAGCTGAGCGCACAAACTCAGCCCGAACCCACAGCAGCTCAGACCGAGATGACTCGACTCGAAGCGGCATTGCAAACGGCGTTTCTCCTTTTCCCTTTTCGGTTTCCTCTTTCTGAAAAGGGTTACCCTAAAAGGCAACCTTTTATAGTCCGTCAAAAAAATCCTAGAAGAATCGATTCCAAACCAACCGATTAGTTACGGCCGCACTCACTAATCTTGGTTAACAAACGGAGACAGTTGACGATATCTTTAAAAATCATTTGCCTGTCCGGGATCCAACTATATGGACGAACGTTTGAGGCTATGAGCTACCCGATGGATGGCTCCGATCAAGGAATGGGGTCCACTTAGAGGGAGTGGGTCTTCCAGATTAACGAAGAAGATGACTAACTCGTTCATGGCAGATTCAGATCTGATGGGTAAGGGTCTGATCCAATGCATTTGGAGGGAATGGATTGGATCACTAAACCTCGTGGGACCCTCCAAACGGATGGTTATTAGGTTTTTTGAATGGGAATAGGTCTCCACTTACGGCGATAGCTCTCTCGTTGCAAGCAAGCCCTAACTCGTGTGGATTAGAATGGACGGCTGCGATTTTCCTGCACTAAGGGCTAGGATTAATGAAGAAACGTGCACGCTGTCAGCCAACCTGGCAGATATTTCCCACTTTTGAAAAATACATGAGTGCAAGTTGGTTATGCGCCTAATTTCGTGCACACTCACGTTAGCTAGACCGTGTAAATCTTTAGGGTTTTGATCAAGTTTGGACACCCTACCAGATAGACAGATCAGATCTTGTTGAGGGGTCATGAGGGTGGGCCACGAATCACCATTACGGATAGTTGTCCATTTGCTGGCGCAAACGGAAAAGTAGAGGAGATTCCTTCTTTTTCAAATAGCTATCGCGTCAGCATCCGTTTTGACCCAAGTTGTGTGTACCCACCGTGGTTGTGGGGCCCATAGTAATGTTTAAAGAGATTCACTCCATCTATCTTATTTAGAATAGTGCCATAAACCTAGAGATGGGGTAAATTTGATGCTTAGGTGGGGCCACATCATGTCAACGTGGGGATGATATTCACCGTCACTTTCAATTTTGCATCCCCCGTTGCAACATGCGAACGAGTTTATTTTCTATATTGTTCAAAATAGGTTGTGATGATCTTTTAGAAAATTCGCTCCATTCATTGACTTCAGCTCACTGTGTGGACTCACGGGCCCAAGTTTGAAGTATATTCAAGCTATGGGTGGGCCACACGTTGCGAGAACCCGTGAGTGAATTCTAACATCAAAACTTCCATCCGTATCACGTCTGTTGGATTGCCATGCACATGACATCCCCTTATTTACAAATCTACCCTTCATGTTTGTATTACTTCCACCATGCATAACATCTTAATACATCGTCTGAATGCGTTGTAATTTTTCGGCCATTCGTTGTTTTTCATGCTCTTTCAATCACCACAGTTTGGGCCCCGATCTCTCGAGAATGACCAAGATGGGTTTTCGAAGGCTAACTTATTTCGAAATTCAAAATAACATTTGTACTTATTTCATTGATGAGCTACCTGGTAGTTTAGACTTAAACCCGAAGATCTTCATAATGATTGATTCATCCTAATATTCGGATGGCCCATTTGGCAGTTCCAAACCTGATGGATGGTCAGGTGACTTGTTAAAAATAAGGAATCGTTATGGTTAGCACTCTAACCATGTATATGGGTGGATGTATGAACAGTTTTGTGAATGGATGAACACAAAGTGGGTTTTCGGAGTAATTAGGGGTATAGGTCGATGGAATTTTCGTAATTATTGTTGATCTGTGAGTTTTGGGAAATCTAATGGCTCCACATGGTTATAGGTACGTTTTAAAGCAATTCTAACAAAAGAACGTATATCTAAATCATTATAGATATGGAGTTTATTCATCATTTCGTTCAAGGGAAAGTACTTACGTCAAATCACATGACGGATGGCCTTGTTTTGAAATTCAAGGGTCAGATGGCTTGATCTATAAATGGAGATCATTCCCAATGGATAGATTTATGTCAGGGAATGTAAGGTCAGGATAGCTAGGTTGGTGTCGTACACATGTATGCATCAAGTTAAACTTTATGGTAACACTTAAGGACTTTCAATACTCGGGTATTGAAAAGTTTGAGGTGTTACACTACCCATCAGTAACATGAGCACTCAAATTCCTGTGATTCTTGGTCACTCATTCCTCGCCACTTCAAACGCAATCATTAATTGTAGGAATGGAGTCAGAGTTGAATATGTTTTTCAACATAGGTAAACAGTTAGAGGATGATGACGATTTCCACGATATTAACATGATTGACTCTTTCGTGGAAGATAAAACACTTTTGACCTTATCCTCTAACCCTCTAAAGACGTGTCTGGCCCACTCCCATGATTTTAATGATGATATGATTAGGGAGATGGGGACCATGTTGAATACTATGTTGGTACTTGAAGTTAACTGGTGGAGGCCACAATTCGAAGAATTGCCTCAAACTGATGTAGTGCCTCTACTGTCTAACCTCAAGGCACCGAAACTTGACCTAAATCCTTTGCCCTCTAATTTAAAATATATCTATTTAGATCAAGGTGAGACATACCCGGTGGTGATTTCTTCCCACCTTGAGCAAGAACAGGAGAGTATGCTCGTCTCTACTCTTATTAAGCACAAAGGAGCCCTTAGATGGTCAATTGTGGACCTCAAGGGAATTGACCCTTTGATTTGTACTCACCGCATTCATCTAGAGGATCATGCGAAGACCTCACGACAACCACAACGTAGATTAAATCTAAACATGAAGGAAGTGGTAACGCCGAGGTTCTTAAACTATTGGATGTGGGTATCATATACTCTATATCCGATAGTCAGTGGGTGAGTTCAGGTGATTCCTAAGAAGTCCAAAATCACCATCGCAGCCAATGTCAACAATGAACTCGTGCCAACTAAGATCACTACTAGTTGGAGAATGTGCATTGACTATAGGAAGTTGAATACCGTCACAAGGACCACTTTCCTTTACCCTTTATCGATCAAATTTTGGAAAGGCTAGCTAGTCACTCTTACTATTGCTTTCTCGACGGTTATTTGGGCTATAATTAGATCGAGATAGCCCTTGAAGATTAGGAAAAGACCACATTTACATATCCTTATGGCACCTTTGCTTCCCGAAGGATGCCATTTGGGCTATGTAATGCCCCCGCCACTTTTCAGCGATGCATGTTGAGTATTTTTTTTGACATGGTGGGGCAATATTTAGAGGTCTTCATGGATGATTTCTTGGTCTTTGGTTCATCCTTCAGCGAATGTTTAGAAATTTTGAAAAATGTGCTGAAGCGATGCGAGGAAAAGAATTTGGTATTGAATTGGGAGAAGTGTCATTTCATGGTTTGTAAGGGAATTGTCCTTGGACACACATCTCGTCCAAGGGAATTGAGGTAGATAAAGCTAAAATTGATCTTATCTCTAACCTACCTCCACCCAAGAACATACGAGTCGTGAGATCCTTCATAGGACATGTTGGGTTTTACAGAAGATTCCTAAAGGAGTTTCGTCACCTCTTTCGTCCTCTATGTAATATACTTCAAAAGGATGCACCATACAAATGGACTGAGAAATGTCAGGAAGCTTTTACTAAGCTTAAAGGTATGTTAACCACTGCACCTATCATGCTGCCACTCAACTGGAGCCTTCATTTTGAACTTATGTGTGACGCGTTTGACTATGCTCTTAGGGCGATTTTAGGCCAGAGAAAAGAAAAGAAGCCCTACATTATTCATTACACAAGTAGAACTCTAAATCCTGCCCAAGTGAATTACTCAACAACGGAAAAGGAACTCTTAGCCATAGTGTTTGCTTTGGACAAATTTAGGTCCTACTTAATCGAATCCAAGATCGTCATTTACACAGATCATGTGGCATTCAAGTATCTTCTTTCTAAGAATGATACTAAGCCCCGCCTGATAAGATGGATCTTCCTACTCCAAGAATTTGATTTGAAAATAAAAGATAAAAAGGGAGTAGAGAACGTAGTGGTTGACCATTTTTCCAGCCTTGATCTCTCTGATTCCCTTGAGATGACACACGAACAATTATTTAAAGTCTCTCATTTACCTTGGTTTGCTGATATTGCTAATTATCTTGCCACAGGTTTCACGTTGACACATTGGACTGCGCAAGATAAGAAAAAATTCTTCGTCGAGGTTCGTAAGTTCTTCTGAGATGATCCATATTTGTTTAAATATTGCTCAGACCAAATCTTAAGGAGATGTGTACCAGACAATGAACACCAAAGTGTCATCTCCTTTAGTCACTCTCAGGCCTATGGTGGTCACTTTTCTGCTAAAAAGACCACAGCCAAAATCCTACAGTGTGGTTTTTACTAGCCCACTATGTTTAAGGACACTCGTGAGTTTTGCAAAGCTTATGAGCATTGTCAGAAGTTGAGAGCATTATCCCATCGAAATATGATGCCTCTGAACCCCATTCTAATCATTGAAGCATTTGATTATTGGGGCATTAATTTCATGGGACCATTTCACCAATCCTTTGAGAATTTATCATTTTGTTTGCCGTAAACTATGTCACTAAATGGGTCGAAGCGATTCTGTGCCGGAACAATGACCATCAAACCGTCATTAAATTCTTAAAAGAAAATATCATTTCCCGGTTCGGAACATCTCGTGCCATCATTAGTAATGGGGCTCACATTTTTGGTAATAGGTCATTCACGAATTTAATGAAGAAATATGGCATCTCTCACAAGGTGAGCACTCCATACCACCCACAAACAAGTGGGCAAGCTGAGATTTCCAATTGGGAGATCAAACACATTTTGGAAAAAACAGTTAACCCTGATCGAAAGGATTGGTCAATTCGATTGACCGATGTTTTATGGGCTTACCATACCGCATTTAAGACCCCTATTGGAATGTCTCCCTTTAGACTTGTCTATGGGAAGGTTTGCCACTTTCCTGCAAAGTTGGAACATAGAGTCTACTGGGCTATTAAAAATCTGAATTTCAACTTGGACAACGTTGGCTCAATATGCAAACTTCAATTAAATGAACATGAAGAAATCCGAAATGATGCGTACGAGAACTCGAGAATTTACAAGGATAGGATGAAGGTGTTTCATGACCAACACATTCTTTGAAAATCATCCACACCAAGTCAAAAGGTCCTTTTGTATAATTCTCAGTTACATCTCTTTTCGGGCAAACTCCAATCTCGTTGGACCGGCCCATTCACTATTACCAATGTTTATCCTCATGGGGCTGTCGAGATTCAGAATCCAAACAATGGTAATGAATTCAAAGTAAATGGACATCGATTAAAGCCATTTGTTGAGAAATTTGATTTAGAGGACATGTCCATACCTCTCTATGATCCTATGTACCAGGATTGATCTCCTAGTTTGATGGAGGTATAGGTAGGTTTATCCCTTTCATAGGAATAGGATAGTTTGCTTTTTCTTTAGGATAGTTTTCTTTTTGTTGGTTTAACACTTGTGCTAACCCACCTTCACGCTGAGATCCTTTAGAAAAAGCTTCAAAATTTCTTCATCAGGTACTATCTTTCCATCACTTCTCCTTCAATTACGTTGTCTCTTTTACAAATCATGCTTATTCCTTTTACATTGAGGACAATGTAGATTTTAGGTTGGGGGTGGAAAATTAGGTAAATAAATCAGTGTTTTCTTAGTTTTGATCAAAATTTTGAAAAAATTTCAATGTTTATCTATTTGGAAAGCGATAAGTTGTGTATTTAAGAATGTTTTGAGTATGATGATAAATTACTCAATGTTTATCTATTTTGAATTATTGAAGTTTAGTCATATAAGTAATTTATCACCTAAATTCTTGCGCTCAATTGATTAAGAAGAAGTTTAAATATCATGTTAATCTAAATCACAAGACACGTTCAAATTGTTTTCTATGAATAATGCTAGAATTTCTTATTGTTAGTATGTGAATCATTGATAGATGGTGAGAATCAAGTCTGGAGAATTTTATCCACCTTAAAAGATGAAAAGAACCAGTTAAAAAACAGGAGATCGACAAAAAGGGTCATGTGTGGTGAAATGATTAAAAACAGTTTGAAAAATAATGAAAAAAATCTGAAAGAAAAGAGAAAAGACTAAAAAGACGGAATGAATATAAATTACTGCCGATATAAAATAAAAAACTGAAAAAAGAAGGAAAAGGGGATACGTTCGAAATCAGTACTCGAGTTTTCAACCAATCTTAAAGTGATGAGCAAGGCTAACATGATGTAATGATAATATCCTTATAGAAAGTACGTTGATCTTCGCTGCGCACATTAAAAAACTTGGTATGCGAACTATGATCTGACTTAATGGATAAAGAACTTATTTGATTGATTTCTTATGTGATTCGACTCTAGGTTTTCAAAATCTCACTTTCTCATCATTAAGTCTACTCATTCATACTTGATTACACAAAAGATTGTTTTCTGAAAAAGGTTTGAATACCGCGCATTAAAGTTCATTTCATGCATACTTTGCTTGGGACTAGCAAAATGCTGGTTGGGGATTGTGTTGAGGGTCAAATATTACATATTATCCCCCATTTATATCTTGGTTTTATAAACATGATAATGCTTAATGTTTTATTTTACTCATGTTTGTGTTGCAAGGTGAATTTAAGAACTTGGATTGAAAAGGGTGATAAAAGCATGGATTTGATGTTCAAGAGTCACCAAAGCAAGGGATGGATCTTAGAAGGCCAAGATTGAAGAATTCACATGCTAGAGATTCAAGAAAACCAAATGAGGAATGAAGAGAATCAAATATTTGAAGTAAAGAAAAGGAATCCTGAAATTGTCCTGAAAACAAACATATTCCTAAAAGTGTCCTGAAGAAGCATATTCTGAAACTCTAGATCATTCTGTGAAATTGCGCAAAGTGAAGTCTATTTTGGAAAACTACGTAAATTTGAGGCGATTTCTAGATTTTTCTAAGTCGATGCGAAAGGATTGCTGCAAAACTATAAATAGGAGTCCCTAGGACGTCCCTAGGCATCATCTAAGGTTTATGTAGTGGATCAAAAGTGTGGAGAAGCTGTCGCCAAGAGTTTTTTTTTTTCCCATTTCCTTAGTTGTTTTCATGCTTTTCTTAAGAGTTTTTAGTTCAAACATGTCTATAGTTGGCTAAACCTCTTAGCTAGTGCTAAGAGGTGAAGCTTGTAGCATGATTGAGATGTTTTCTTTATTTTGATTCATGTTTTATTGAACTCTCTTGGATTCTAGTTTGATTATCAAGGAATATTTTTAGTTTTTAATGGT
Organism: Magnolia officinalis; assembly: GCA_021015155.1. NCBI lineage: Eukaryota > Viridiplantae > Streptophyta > Magnoliopsida > Magnoliales > Magnoliaceae > Magnolia > Magnolia officinalis. The sequence continues at coordinate 26,879 of JAJHSJ010000655.1, forward strand.
TTGTTGTGACAAATTACAATAGATCTATGATAGCTTGAGATATTTTCTTTTCCCGAATTAAGATTGTGAAATTAGGAGATCCTGTTGTTCACCATCGTCCCTTGGGCATGGTAGGATGATGGAATCCTTCCTAACCTTCACAATTCTCTTATGATTGGTTGTGTGATTGGTAGATCCTGTTCTTTACCTTTTCTCCTAGGCATGGTTAGGTGATGGAATCACTTCCAAATCATCACGGTTGTTATCCATTGATGATTAAATCCATGAGAAGTTCAGAGATCTAACAAATCTCTTTGTTCTTGAATCAAGCAACGTAGCATCCTAAGAACCTACAAGTAGATCCTTGGAAACCCTAGTTTCCTACCTTTGATTTTCTTAAGTTTTTCATTAAATCTCTCACAATTACTCTCAATCACTTCATAATTAGTTTTACATCTTTTTTTAGTTCTACTTCTGGTTGCTTTCAGAATACTCACAAGATTAGTCCCTGTGGATTCGACCTCGGTCTCACCGAGATTATTACTACATCATGACCCTACACTAGGGGTTGTGAATAGGTTACACAATAATAATACATCAAACCCTCATAGGGCAAATATCAAAACTAAGCCACATAGGGTAGATATCAAAACTAAGCCAAATAGGGTAAATATCAAAACTATGCGATAAAAGAACATCTTCAAAAACCACTTAGACACAACAACTCATGGATGGTAGGCCCATATCAATATTTCATTTAACCCATCATTCAAGTAACCACTAAGTCGAAGGCCCATTATAATCATGATCAATCAAGTTACATCCCAAGCCTGGATGTACATCTATAAGTGGGGTTTCCCCACGATGTACCAATTCAAGTTTCACAAAAAACACACAAGTATGAGAAGATATACAAGTGCAACATATAGATGTTCATGCAGGATAAATATTGAGCACATAATCTAGAATTCAATTCCAACAACTGGTACAAATAATTATGAGATAGAGATATCAATTGTCAACCAAAATTAAAGCATAAACTATCACTTAAGCTAATGGAAAAATGGAAAGCTCAAGGGGAAGAAATCATCACTTGATGAATCGAATCACCCACTAGTGTCACTAGGTGCATGCGCCCTTAGAACCGAATCCTACCATGAATTATAAATTTTGCACGGTCAGATTCAAGTTTCGTACACTATCTACGGTTAGGATCATAACCTATGGTTCAGATTACTTAGATTTAGGGTTTTATCTACTAATCTAATTTTATGTTTTGGTTTAGAGTTTGAAATCTAGTTCATATAATTAATTTATAATAATATTAGAAATGAAGTAATAATAAGTAATAATTGTCAGTTAATACTAACAACACTATTCATATAATCAATAGTCTACTAATAACAAAATAAGAATAGCATTAATAATGATAAATGTTAATATCTAATACTAACAATCAAGTAGTAGAATTAATAGTGTTTAATAATAATTTTTAACAATAGTAAAAATAACAATAATTTGGTGTCGACAATTCAAATGTATAAAAATATAAATAAATAAAAATTGAAAGTTGGCATACCTAAGTTGACTGGATCAGGATCTCATTGAAACTGGCCCAGTTTAAGTCTAAAGTGGTGAGGATTAAGTCAACTCAACTGGAAACTCGGCAACCTCTAACTGGTCTCATCTTCTCCTTCTCTTCCTTATATTTTCTCTTTCCTTTCTCTTGCTTTCTTCCTCCTACTTTCTACCTCTGTGCTGGAAGTTCAGTCATGGATGGCCTAACCCAACTCAAGTGAGTCGACTCGACTCGACAGCTACACAACTCACTCGTCATTCCTCTCTCTTCTCTCTCCTTTCTTCCTTCCCCTATTCTTTTGCTGGAACTCCAGCAAGGTTTGGAGCAGACCCAAACCAACTCTACCTAGTTGTGGCTTGACTCGAACTCAAAATCAAACTTGTCAGCAAGCCGAACTGGGCTCGGTTCGGGCTCGTGCAGTAATGCAACTACCCCCTCACTCTCTTTCTTTCTTATTCCTCTTCCTCATCCAATCACTCTTTCCTTTTTCTCTTCTTCAGTCCCTGTACGTCCAAGCAAGTTAGGACTTGACTTAGATGCTGCCCCAACTCGGCAGAATCGAGTCTTGGTGCAATGTGACACCCGGTTGCAGCTCCACGCACCACTCTCTTTCTCTTCTTTATCCTTCTATTTTCTTTCTCTCTGCAGAAGGTCCAACACCCCTAGACGACTTGGTTTTACCCGACTTAAGCCGAACCTAGTGTGGTTTGAACGAGGAAGAAGGAGGCGGCCATTAATGGTGTTTTCAACAACACTGCTCCTTCCTCTAATCTACTTCTTGCAAACGGTCCTAATGGACCATAGGAAGCTTATGGATAAACTCTTTCGAACCTTTAGGAGGGTTTGTGTAGTGGGTTTGCTGGTGGAAGGAAACGACCATTTTTCAAGTGCGGCTGCCAGAAAACAGAGGAGGCCCTGTTGCTCGACCCTTACGCTTTTATGCTTACCCTAACTCTCACGACCCTTGGATGGAGAAATCACGGTTAGGATTCGATCTAGGGTTTCCACTCTCTCTCTCTCTCCATGAAAATATGTAACGCCCCGATTTCTAAAACCCGAGTATGAGACTCATTCCAAAAACCTGAGAGTTAATAAATCAGAGGACTAGTAGAAATATTAAGTCAAAGTACGATAGCATAAGTAAGCATGGATAATGTCATATAAATCCGAATATTTGACCCACTCAGCTAAGAGCCATAGTTACAAAATTTTAAGAGTTTCAATGTATCAAATCAAACGTAAGAAATGCTACTACCACTGGTTAAGCCCAAAGTAATCAGTCGCTTCTTGCTGCGGCTCATCTTCATAATATTTGTCTTCAGGCTCCACCATCGTGCCCTCAGGGCCAGTACTATCATCCTCTCCATCTACACCTGCATACTCTGTACAGTTGGATATTCGATGAATGATTGGACTGCTCAGTGTGAATTCCCCTTAAGATTACACACTGTCGCCTTAACAAACATAGTTTAAAGAAAATAATGAAACATTCCAAAACAGATAAGTTGTAGTCTTATTAAGATGCATGGAAGCATGAATGCACGTCGACCTGTGGATGCTCATTCAATCGGACATGGGCTCGTCACCCTGCACTCATCGACCTGGGGATGTATCCAATTAGACTTGGGCTCGTCACCCACGTATAAGACCGGTCACCAGTGTAGCATAACTCGTACAACATAGTGACCAAGTCATCAAATATGTCGGTAGTCGGTGGTCTGGGAGCTAGCAAAATGATACCCCTATAAACCTATGGCACGTGCTACAGCATTCAGAATTAGCCACCCATCATCACCAATATTCTATGAATGCATGATTAGCCAATCCCTTATTATTCCAGTTATAATTAGCCAATTTAAATATTCACTGGTTACTACGCATGGGGAGGGGGGGGGGGGGGGGTTGTCACCCAGCGTAGGCCGGCAGCTAGGGCAAAGTGTCCCATGACCACCATCCTCGGCTCATGAGGTTTTTTCCACCTTAGGATGTTAATAGAACCCTTTGATTACAAATAACTCTAAGTCGAGGGCCCTATTTTCCACACAATCCATCTAATTACACCCTGTTAAGGGTTAAATATTGTATATCAGACCCTAGTTATTACCTGCGTTTACGAACATGATATTGTTTAATGCCTTACTTTAATCGTGTTTGTGGTGCAAGGTGAATTTAGGAAGCTTGGACTGAAAATGATGTTGAATGCATGGAATTGACATTCCAAAGTCACCAAAGAAAAGGATGGACCCCAAGGGACTGAGATCGAAGGATTTACACACCAGGGATCCGAGGAAATCAAGTCGTTCACGTTAAAGAGGCTCGAAAATGGTCCATAATGCAAGATCATAAGGTTCCCGCAATCCGATTGACTCGAAACTTCATACATGGGATGTGAGTCATAAATTAACTGTACATATTAAATTTCAGCCATTGAAGATCTCGGGAAGTGGGCCAACGGACAGATCAGCCCATTAATCTTCAATTTGGGGCCCACCCGATATCTGGAACTGCCTTAACTTTGGTCTCGACGGTTAAAATAGTATGAGTAAAGGGATGGATGGATCAGATTTCGCAGATACATCTCAGTGGGTCCCATTTGGGATAGCAGGTACACCATGCACGTAAGCTCGACAAGCACCGAAACCAAACACCTTCCAAATCCAGCCTCCGCCCGTATCCCTTTAAAAAACGGAGCTTTCCGTTTTCACGTCAGCGAACGGACGACCTTGGTCTATTTTTCGAACGATTATGGGCCCCACACATGCCTTATATGTCTGATCCATGCCGTCCATCTTGCAGAGGACCTCGAATACTATAAAACCTTGCTTAAATTTTACACCCATACATGCACACGGATGCGATAAAGAGACCACAAACAGGCGGTTCTGCGACGTTCAAAATTATTTTTATTGTAATTTCTTCTCTGAGCCGCGTCAATGGATCTTCAAAACCATCCATTGTTGACTGAAATTTCATCATGAATGCAATGGACGGGGTGGATTTCCATTAAAACACCTCTGTGGGGCCCACCGATCACGACAGTGAAGGAGTGCAAAAGCTTTGCAGATCCGCGAAAACTGACTTTTTTAGCCAGTTGTGGCCCACCATCTTTCATCATATGGCAGATCTGAACTGTCCATCATGTAGAGGGCTTAAAAACGTCCTAAGGGACGGTGTTTCTTGGGAAATTGAGAAAGGAAAGTAGGGAGTTTTGAGGCTCCGAAACTTGACTGCAAAAAAGCTTTCGCTATGGCTACGACAACCCTCCACCATCTCGACCAGCTATAAAAGAAGGTTTTGGACGTGGGGAGCATTCATTCAATCTACGGCTGAGAGAGTAGAGAGTTGTTTTCTTTTTATTTTATTTTATTTGTTCAAGGGATCCAACCAATTCATGTTGGGCTGAACCTCTTAGCTAGGGCTAAGAGGTGAAGCCTGTAGTGTGATGGGATTGGTTTTACTGCTTTAATTCATGTTTCTTGAACTTTCTTTGGTTATATTTTGATTAATAGGAATGCTTTCAGTTTTTAATGGTTTGTTGTGACTTAAATTACAATGGATCTGCGAGAGCTTTGAGCATGTTCTTAGCATTATAGGGTTGGTGAATTTGGGAACCCTGTTGTTCACCATCGTCTCCTGGGCATGGTTGCATGATGGAATCCTTCCTAACATTCATACATCTGTTTGATTGGTTGTTGATTGGTTTAATTTTGTTGTTTACTTTGTCTAATGGGCATGGTTTTGTGATGGAATTCATTCTAATTTACATCCATCTTATCTTTTGAAAACTACATCAAAAGAAGTTCAGAATTGATTTTCAGGTTATATATTTCAACTGGATGAAGATGGGACTCAAAGTCCAGTTGAGTTCATGAATCAAGCATAGATCTCCCTGATCTTTACAAGTGGATCCTCTGAATCCCTAGTTTCCTACTTTTAAATTTCACAAGTTTTAGTTTAATCATTCACCATTATTTCCTCAGATTCTCTCAATTTAGATCTCATCTTATTCTAGTTCTAGTCCTGATTATTTTTAGATAACGTACAGGTTTCAGTCCCTGTGGATTCGACCTCGGTCTCACCGAGTTTATTACTACATCACAACCCTACACTTGGGGAGTGAACAAGTTTTTGGCGCCGTTGTCGGGGATTGACGATTACGTTTTTCTGAGATTAACTTGTTTTAGGATTAGTGTAAGATTAGGATTTTCTAATTTTAGAATTTTTTCTGTTTTTAGAAACTAATCTGTTTTCCTGTTTTGTAGGATTTTGACATAAACTTCTAATTTGGTAATCCCTTTCTAATTTCTCTACTTTTCTATTTTTAGGATTAGGATTTTAGTTTTAGAAACTTTCTTATTCTAGGTTTCCTTTTTAGAAACTAACTTCTTATTTTGAGAACTTTTCTATTTCTAGGTTTTCATTTATTTTAGAAATTTTTTCCTTTTTAGAAACTAACATTACTTTCTATTTTGGATTAGGATTTCTAAATTAGAACTTTCTAACTTAGGTTTAGAACTTTCCTCTTTTATTTTTAGAAACTAGGTTAGTTATTTTCCTTTTTAGAAACTCTTCCTAATTTTAGAAACTAACTCATTTTTTTTTATTTTTAGAAATTTTCTAATTCTAGATTTGGGAAACTTTTTTTAATTAATTTATTTATTTTAGAAACTAATTTTCTATTTCAATTGTAGGAACTTTCTAACTTTAGACTTTTTATTTAGAAACTAATATCTTTTGTTTTCTTTTGCAGGATCTTAACATAGGAACTTCTCATTTGGTACCTTCCTTCTAACTTCTCTTCATCTTACTTTCCATATTGCTGTAGGATCTTTTCTTTTCTTTTCTTAGGATTAGATTCAGAGTTCGGGTCTCACCATGTATATGCACGAGTGGGAACGTCAGTATGCTGAGAAGAATAGACTATCTTGGGATGATTATGATAGAATCAATCAATGTCTCAAAACTTTTCTAAAACTATCATCGAGGACCGACCGGAATATAAAGATCCACCGGTTAAGAAGTCCTTACATGATCATATGCAGGAGAACAATTACATCCCATAGATTAACAAAACAATACGTGAGTGTTGGGGCTATCATAACTATGGGAGTGAGAATTATTATCACTCATCCGATAAAAAGAAAACGTTGCGTGATTATATTATGAGTGATAATATGTATTACGAACCATCAGATTCTCCAACATATGATCCGTATGACTATGATCAGTGGAAACAACAAAATTGGAAAGATGAACCAACAACATGTTATAGTGACTATTCTCTTGGATCCCCTACCTTTAAGATCCAACCAGAAATGATCCAAGAGAATTTATGTTTGGATATCATGGAAAATTGAAAACAATTTAACCAACATGTTGCGGACATGATGAAATCATTAGAAGCAATTGAATCACACCTTAATGAGAGGAATAAGGCTAGTTTACCTCAGCCTCAACCCAATCCAGAGAAACAATGCGAGGAAAGTGATCCTAACTTGCTTTTGAATAATTCTGAAATTGGAATGAAGAGTTGAATTGTGCTAATGAACATATGGTTTAATTTCCTGATGAGTCGATCTCGATGACGGTTCAAAGGAATGGTCAAAAGATGTGGATATCTTTCAAATACAATGATGATGACACACATTCCTTACATGACACACAGGATCTTAATGATGAGGTAGAGGTTAGTTTATTCAAACCTCAACCGAATTTAGGTATAGAATGTGAGGAAAGCGATCCCATCTCAAGTGTGCAATGCACGGAATTAGACGATGATGTGTATTGGGATGATGATCATGAATGTTCAGCCCAAATTCCTCTGGAATCAATCTCAAGTATGGTCCAGGTCAGTGATCAAGAAGTATATGAAGTGATCGGTCAGAAGGATCTACTCCACTCATCTGACATGCCTGATTTAAATATGGAGGATGAACCCCTTACAACCGACTCTTCTAACTCTTGTGAGACATGTTTAGACCACTCCCCCGAATTGAATGATGATATGATCGGGAGAAGGACGAGTTGATCGATACAACTCTGGAATTTGAAACCACCCAGTTGAGGCCATCATCTGAGTTGTACACGTTTGAAAATTCAACGCCTCGATTGAGTAGTTTCAATGAACAGAGTGGTCACATCGGTGCTTCCCCTATTAATTTTCAATCTGTCTGTGCAGGACTGGAGCAAGAGAGCGTACATCCGTCCACTTTCAAGGATGATGGATTCCTTGGGCAGATCAGCACAAGCTCCAATGTGGAAAATAAGTCACACTCAGCTGAACTCCCCAACTCTTGGGATTGCTTGGCACACTTTGCATATTCAAATGATCCTATGTCAAGAATAAAGTGGATGCCTTACAAGACAACATCTCAGTTGTCACGGACCGAGAGAACCCTTACTCTGATGCTCTTTCTTCCACAAATCCTTATTGTTTACCATTAAGGGAGGAGGAGTTGAAAATTGAACCGAAGTCTGGAACTTCGGAATGTATTGAGACTACATTACTTCCTGAAAACCTTTCTAAATCTTATATACTTGTAGTCTCTAATTCACCATGGGATAATAACGTTGAAACTTCTTCTGTCACAGGTGAATCGTATATACTCTGGATACCTCAAGCAATTCAATGGAAAATTTCTTATGAGATACATAAGTCTCTCTGGAAAGTCATGCACCAAGGCGTCCAAGCCTATTACAAAAAGGGCTTTTGGATGATCCTGTTGAGAAATCTACTGAGAAATTTATCCAGATATTGGACAGAAGAGGAACCTTGCAGCATGATCGAGTAGTTTTTTCCCTGCTTTCATAGGACTAGGGTAGTTTGCTTTATACTGTTCTAGGATAGATGGTTTTATGCCATTAGGTTAGTTTGCTTCCTGCATTGTTTTAGGATAGTTTGCTTTCGTGTTTCTCTCTTGTGTTGACTTGCTTTCATGCTGATATCTTTTTGAGAAAGTCTCTTAACTCTCCGTCCAAGTACTATCCTTCCATCACTCCTCTTTTATTTTCGTTGTCCCATGTGCATTGCATGTTTATATCTTTTACATTGAACACAATGTAGATTTTAGTTGGGGGTGGGAGATTAGGTTTTCTAATTAATGTTTTCTTGGTCTTGAGCAAAAATTGTGAAAATTTTTAATTTTTCTGGAATTTTTTGTGAATTTGAAGTGATTTTGACGGCCATATATGGCACTTAGAATTTCAAGATACGTAATATTAGTAATTTATGACTCTTGGATTCATTATTTGTAAGATTTCACTGTTAAGTTCGAACTGTTAACCCATGATTAGAGGTTTTAAACATTGATTGAGTCATGCTTTCACAAAACACATCTCGCTTGCACATTAAGGTTTTGGTTCGACAATGAACTGTTATTTGGTGACAAGTAAGCATGGAAGGAACCAACTTGGAAAATTTGTCTGTCATGATCAATTGAAAAAAGAAAAAAAAGCAAAAAAAAAAGAGATACCTTTGAAAAGGGTTGGGCGAATAATATTCACCAGAGGTTTGCTCCCTATAGGTGTAGATTTAATTCCTCATGGATAATATGTGAAAAAGGTTTGGGTATACGGTCTTCACCAGAGGTTTGCTCCCTATAGGTAAGGATTTGATTCCCCTTCTTGGCGTACCTTTAATAGAAAACTCAAAAGCTGGAAGAATGAAAAGATGATCTGTGAGGCAAGTTTTGGTTCAAGTTTTGGTTATCATGAATTCTCTTGTTGGTTACCAATGATATCCCGAAATGGAGAAGATCTCTTAATGATGATAAGCCGAGATTACACTATACACCCATGGAACTCAATGTCTAGAATTTTTCTTATTGATGGATTAATACTTCGAACTTAATTATGAAGTTTACCATGTGCTTGAGTCCAGGAGAAATTACTACCCTACATTCATGAATCTTAGAAATCTCGTATTTGAATCGTTTTTTCAAAAATAGCACTCGATTTCATAGAAATTGCCCTGTAATTCTTAACTTAATTTTCGCATACTTTGCTCGGGACTAGTAAAATGCTGGTAGGGGGTTGTGTTAAGGGTTAAATATTGTATATCAGACTCTAGTTATTATCTGCTTTTACGAACATGATATTGTTTAAATGCCTTACTTTAATCGTGTTTGTGGTGCAAGGTGAATTTAGGAAGCTTGGACTAAAAATGATGTTGAATGCATGGAATTGACATTCCGAAGTCACCAAAGAAAAGGATGGACCCCAGGGGACTGAGATCGAAGGAATTACACGCCAGGGATCCGAGGAAATCAAGCCGTTCACGTTAAAGAGGCCCGTAAATGGTCCATAAAGCAAGATCATAAGGTTCCCGCAATCCGATTGACTCGAAACTTCATACATGGGATGTGAGCCATAAATTAACTGTACATATTAAATTTCAGCCATTGAAGATCTCGGAAAGTGGGCCAACGGACAGATCAGCCCATTAATCTTCAATTTGGGGCCCACCCGATATCTGGAACTGTCTTAACTTTGGTCTCGACGGTTTAAATAGTATGAGAAAAGGGATGGACGGATCGGATTTCGCAGATACATCTCATTAGGTCCCATTTCGGATAGCAGGTACACCATGCACGTGTAAGCTTGACGAGCACCGAAACCAAACACCTTCCAAATCCAGCCTCCACCACCGTATCCCTTTAAAAAACAAAGCTTTCCGTTTTCACATCAGCGAACGGACGGCCTTGGTCTGTTTTTCGGACGATTGTGGAGCCCACACATGCCTTATACGTCTGATCCACGCCGTCCATCTTGCAGAGGACCTCGAATACTACAAAACCTTGTTAAAATTTTACACCCATACGTGCACACGTATGCGATTCAGAGGCCACAAACAGGCGGTTCTGCGACGTTCAAAATTATTTTTATTGTAATTTCTTCTCTGGGCCGCGTCAATGGACATTCAAAACCATCCATGCTTGACTGAAATTTTGTCATGAATGCAATGGATGGGGTGGATTTCCATGAAAATACCTCTGTGGGGCCCACCGATCACGACAGCGAAGGAGTGCAAAAGCTTTCGCAATCCGCGAAAACCGACTTTTCCAGGCAGTTGTGGCCCACCATCTTTCATCATATGGCAGATCTGAACCGTCCATCATGTAGAGGGCTCAAAAACGTCCTAAGGGACGGTGTTTCTTGGGAAATTGAGCAAGGAAAGTAGGGAGTTTTGAAGCTCCGAAGTTGACTGCAAAAAAGCTTTCGCTATGGCTGCGACAGCCCTCCACCACCTCGAGCAGCTATAAAAGAAGGTTTTGGACGTAGGGAGCATTCATTCAATCTACGGCTGAGAGAGTAGAGAGTTGTTTTCTTTTTATTTTATTTTATTTGTTTAAGGGATCCAACCCATTCATGTTGGGCTGAACCTCTTAGCTAGGGCTAAGAGGTGAAGCCTGTAGTGTGATGGGATTGGTTTTACCACTTTGATTCATGTTACTTGAACTTTCTTTGGTTATAGTTTGATTAATAGGATGCTTTCAGTTTTTAATGGTTTGTTGTGGCTTAAATTACAATGGATCTGCGAGAGCTTTGAGCATGTTCTTAGCATTATAGGGTTGGTGAATTTGGGAACCCTGTTGTTCACCATCGTCTCCTGGGCATGGTTGGATGATGGAATCCTTCCTAACATTCATACATCTGTCTGATTGATTATTGATTGGTTTAATTTGTTGTTTACTTTGTCTCATGGGCATGGTTTTGTGATGAAATCCATTCTAATTTACATCCGTCTTAACTTTTGAAAACTACATCAAAAGAAGTTCAGAATTGATTTTCAGGTTATATATTCCAACTGGATGAAGATGGGACTCGAAGTCCTATTGAGTTCATGAATCAAGCATAGATCTCCCTGATCTCTACAAGTGGATCCTCTGAATCCCTAGTTTCCTACCTTTAAATTTCACAAGTTTTAGTTTAATCATTCACCATTATTTCCTCAGATTCTCTTAATTTAGATCTCATCTTATTCTAGTTCTAGTCCTGGTTATTTTCAGATAACTTACAGGTTTCAGTCCTTGTGGATTCGACCTCGCTCTCACTGAGTTTATTACTACATCACAACCCTACACTTGGGGAGTGAACACACCCCAGGTGTGGCTCACGTACAATAGTGGAGTTTTCCATGCATAATGTTGTGAGTTACATATTAAGGCGACTCACAACCATTTGTTAACATGTGAAGGTGCATAGAATTACATAGTGGTGGTAAAACTTTCAATGTGTCATGATGAAACTAAAGTACTAACTATCAAGCAATATATTACTAAAACATGGGAATAATACTCCTGAATTATAACTAGCATATGAGCCTAGCATGTAACATGAACATAATACATCAATTATGAATTTGAGATAAGACAATTAACAGAACTTTAGAAATTTACAACAACTATTAGGACTTTGAACTAGTGATTGTAATTTGATGTATACTATGTCTGGCTAACTTAGAGATGGAAAGCCCAAGGGGAAAAATCATCACCTGAAGGGTTGTAGCTCCTTTCATGGTTCAGTTTTCTGAGGTTAGCTAACGGTCCAATGCTGTATAATTGATTTCCTAGAATCATTTCCAAGACAAGTTGTATCAATAAGTTGGCAATTGAGCAAGTTGATAAGGGCCCTCCTACATGTAACTTTAGGCCAAACTTGGCCCAACAATCAAGGCCTGAACTGGGCCTGACCTTGGCCCAATCTGGCTGCCCAGTTGCAGTCTAAACTGGGCCCATAATTGCTGGCCATGGATGGCCCAAAAATTGGATCATATTGGGCCCTGTTTGGCCCAACCCGACCGTCTAGTTTTTTTTTCCCAAACGGCCTGGGCTGGACCAGCAATGTGGCCCAGTTTGGCAGCCCATCTTCTGTCCATAAACTGGGCTAGACTGGGCCCAGTTTGGCCCAGTCGTGGTGCCAAGGGCTGGGTTGTTTATTTGGCCCACCTATTTTGCAGGGCACGACCCACTGCACTATGCGGTGTGGGCCACAATATTTGTGGCGTGGCCCACTGAGATTTAAAGTGAGGCCCACCGAGCTTCATGAAAAGGCCGAGCAATATGTCCTAGAGGGGGGAGGGGGGGGGTGAATAGGACTATGCCAAAATTAAAAATTAATAGCGAAATTTAAACAAATTAAATAATGATAGCATAAAAATAATCTCATAATGCTAAAATTAAATACAACCTCAAATGTACGAGTATTGAGATATCGATACAGATGTCATTCTAAGGACAACCTTACACCAAAAACCAAAGGTATATGGTAGGACAACCTGATTCCTAGAAGAAAAGTCTGTGTATCAAAAACTCAAACTGATACTGAGGAATAGAGAAATAAATAGCAAGAAAAGAAATCTAAGCTATTACAACATTCCCACAATTGAATATAAGAAATTACAACATTGTAAATGCAAAAAGAAAAATTACAATCATCCACAAAAAGAAATAAACAATCAATCCACAAGACACAAAGAATTATAGTGGTTTGCTTGTGTGTACACCAACTACTAAATAACAGCCACACAACTACTCCACTCCTAATATCCTCACACAGTGGATATTAGCGTTCACTATGAAAATAGGTTTTTCCAAGTTCACCTAAAACCCTCACAATTGTCTTTCAAGTGGGCTTACACAATTCAAAAACCCCACACTCTGAGTTTTCTGGATCACCTCAGACAAACCAAAATAGAGAGATTCTTCTGGCACAATCTCAATGAAACCAAAATACAGAAATTTACAAAATTGGAAAATACCTAGATATTCTCTTTTTGATGCATCCCAGAAGAACCAAGTTCAACATAGAATTTCAATGTTCACACTCACTTATGATATGGTTCTAGGTTCTAAATTGATTTTAAATTAAATCAAGTTGGGCTAGCTCTATTTTATTTTGATTCCACGAAAAGGGCAAGTCTTAATCTCTTCTTCAAATATGAATGGAATATAGAAAACAAAATCAAATATAATAAAGCTAAATTAAGAGAATATTAAATGAGCACAATATAGCTTAAAAAGATGACTAACTTATCTCTCAGAGTGATGTATTGATTTAGCTTGAATTGAATGAAAAATTCTAAAATTTGTGCTCTATTTACAAGTGAAGAAATCGCACTCTCGACTAGTCCTGTGGTCGGCACGACTGGTCGTAGGACCAATAGATTTTTAAAATTTGGGCGTGATAAGAGAAAGCCGTTTCACGATTAGTCGTATGCCTTGCACGACCGGTCGAGGGACCTCCACGACTGGTTGTGACCTATCCACGATTGGTCGTGTGGAACCAGACTTAGTTGCTGGACTTTGAGTCGAGCCTGCAAGACTGGTTGAGAACGAGTCGAGCACTGTTCACATGAACGGTCGAGCAGTCTCCAGGACTGGTCGAGGCTTAACAAAAAATTCTGAAAATTTGTAACAAACTTAGGACTGGTCGAGGAATTTATTGGACTGGTCGAGCCAGTGCTAGGACTAGTCGAACAGAGTCCAAGACTAGTCGAGAAATAGTCTATTCACTTATAAAATGATCTGATTGAATTATGTATTCAAAATGACCTACCCTAAGGTCAATTTAGGGTCATTCATACCTTATACATGATGTATGAACATTGAAACTTCTTTTCCTTCGGTTGATAGATGATCTTAGAAGTTCACAAAGCTTGTGATCGTTACGCATGATGAAGCTTGAACTTGAAACCTTTTGAAGCTTCAACTTGAAACTTGAATTTGTAACTTTAAGAAGCTTGAACTTGAAATATCTTAAATCTTGAGCTTGAGGATCAAAGTAAAAAACTTTATCTTGACTTGGAGCTTAATCTATGTATCTTAAAACATTGAACTCACACTTGATGTTGTACTTGAACATGACTCTGTAAACTTGCATTTCTTAAAGTAAAGATATTTGGTCTTGAGTGATGCATAGTCTTCATTATGTAGATGAGCTACATAAGACACAATTCCAATAGAGGTTTTGGCACTACAAATTTTGACAATTATAAGAGTTAGAAACCCTAGCACTTACAATCTCCCCTTTGTCAAATTTGTGACAAAACACACTCCACAATAACATAAACAATATACGCATAAAGAATCATGCACAGTTATCAATTCCAACAATACTCCCCCTTACTTAACTCCCCCTCACAAAATAGAATCATTCATAATTAATTCATCCACATGAAATATATCAAGTTGTATTGACAAAATTCTCCCTTTTTGTCACAATATGACAAAGCAAGGAATCAAGAAATAAAAGTGAAAGTAGATGAAGAAGGGAGAATAAGAAGAGTAGTGAGGAATAAATGATAAGGATAGTAAAAAAAAATCCATAAGCAAGTCATGTTCAAACATAACTAACAAGTCCAACCAAGTACAACTAAGTTAAGTCAAGTATAACCTCGAAAGAAATCCAAGTATCATTAAAGTTATTACAAACCAAGATTAGAAAATACTAATCAGATCCTGAAGAGGGAGCAAGAATAGATTAATCAATTTGATGTAAACCCTTATTAATGTGCCTCATATATTTATGCGTATAAGCAAATTGAGAATCCTGGGGTACACAAATCTGAGCCACCTGTTCCTCAAGAGTATGCAACCTCTCAGCGAAATCAGAGGCTGATAATCAGGATCATCAGCAGAGTTTGATTCAATCTCATAAAAAATATCATCCATATTAATGTCATCTGGAGGTAAATTGCCTTCTTCTTTAATCACTGCTTCAGCTCCACCAACACCCACATTGACTTGGCCATCGACCAACCTTAGATTTATTTTGTTTATATTGGAGTTGTTGAAAATAAGGTGTTGAATGAGAGCCTCTCCAACAAGCATAGCCACTAAAATATGATTGGCCAACACGGTCATGAGATATACGAAAGGGATATCGCTGTGTCCAGGATGGAGACGGAATTGGATGATAGAATGACATATTAAAGAAGGAAGACATATAAAAGTATTAGAGATAATGGAATGGAGAATCCAAACCATGAAAGAAGTGAGTTCAGTTTTGTTACCAGAACGAGGATAAACATTTGAAATAAAAATCCTGTGAAGGACTCTGTATCTAGGTAACAAATACTTTGAAGCAAGCGCATTTCCATTAGGAATCCATTGCGCATCTATATTGCACAAAGCTCTAGTAAGCATACGCTTTTCTAATTCAGATGGTTTAGCTACTAGAGTGCTAATTGGAATACCTTCGTCATTGACAGGTATGTCCATTAGACCAGAGATCAAATGTCAGTCTATTTCAACTGGACCTTCTCTAATAGCAATAATAAATGTTAGATTTTCAGTTGAATAATCAGAAATACATGCATACATAACTTACGCAATGGACCGGTATGTCGGCCCACCCTAATGTAGAATGTTAGCCCATCCTACAGATTGGAGAAGAGGAAGAATTTCAAATGGAGCAAGATGTTCAACATGAACAGGTTAGTCAACTATAACATTACGCAACCTAATTTTTCGCACATAGGAGAGATCATCTTCGAGTGAACGAAGGTGGCGCCTTGTTATAGGTGTCGATCTGGAAGTTAAAGGACCACAATAATTTTTCTTTTTGCCTCTACTTCCATATGCAACTAAGAAATCAAGAAAATAAGTGGTTGCAAAAGAAGTAGAGTGGGTTTTCTCAAGATCATATTTTGGAGAAGAAAACCCCAAAAACCTCAATGAAACAAAAAAAAATCACTCCAAAGATGAAAAAGAAGTGAAATAAACTTGAATTTACAAGGAAAATGGAAATAAAACACTAACCTTGAAGAACTAGGGAGATGGGTTCGACCAGTCGAGCTAAGACCCGTTGGAGAAGAAACCCAAATTGAAGAAAAAGGGATTTTTCTCCCAAATAAAGCACCAATCCACACTACACGACTAGTCGAGTACATGCTCGACCGGTCGTGCCACGACTGGTCGAGTATATACTCGACTGGTTGTGCATAGCCAAAAATGTGCATTTTTCTTGAAATTTGAAATTTTAAATAAATAAAATAACAAATATATACAATATAATAAAGAAATGCATGAATAATCAATTCAAATTGCACATACCAAGATCAAATTTCAATTTAGAAAACCTGCTTTTGTCGAGCGGTTTCGTGAGAATGTCAGCAAGTTGAGTCTTGGTCGGAATGTATTCCAAAGTGATTGTCTTTTCTTCCACTAATTTTCGAATGTAGTGATATCTAATGTCAATGTGCTTGGTTCGTGAATGCCGGATAGGATTTTTAGATATATTAATTGCACTAGAATTATCACAATATAAAACCATAGAGTCATGTGCAATTCCGTAATCGCTTGACATTCTTTTCATCCATACAAGCTGAGTACATGCATTACATGCTGCAATGTATTCAACCCCAGCAGTTTAGAGCGATACAGAACTTTATTTTTTACTTTGCCAATAAACTAAACAGTTCCCAACATAGAAACAACCACCACTGGTTGATTTCCTATCATCAACGTTACCAGCCCAATCAGCATCAGTGTAACCAGCTAATTGAACACTAGTATCGTGTGGATACCAAAGACCCAGATTAGCTGAACTTGCGACATATCGTATAATCCGCTTAACAGTACTTAAATGTGACTCTTTAGGGTCAGATTGATATATAACGCAAATCCCTACGCTAAATGCAATATCAGGTCGACTCGTAGTTAAAAACAGCAAACTACCTATCATACTGTGATACAATTTAGGATCCACTTTCTTACTTGTAGAGTCCTTTGAGAGTTTTAGAATCGTACTCATAGGAGTATCAAAAATTTTCCCATTCTTAAATCTAAACTTTTTAACTAAGTTTAGAGTATATTTGGTTTGAGAAATAAAGAAACCATTAGGTTGCTGTCTAACTTGCAACCCTAGGAAATAATTCAATTCCCCAACCATGCTCATTTCGAACTTAGATTTCATAAGATCTGTAAACTCAATAGTCATGTTAGCACAGGTAGATCCATAAATTATATCATCAACATAAATTTGCACTATTAAAATGTGATCATTATGTTTCTTTAAAAACAGAGTCTTATCAACACTTCCCATTAGAAAATTATGACTTAGCAAAAACTTAGTCAACTTTTTGTACCACGCCCTGGGAGCTTGTTTTAAACTGTAGAGAGCCTTTTTTAGGCGATAGACATGATCAGTATTCTTAGGGTCTTCAAAACCCGTTGGTTGTTCAACATACACTTCTTCATGCAAATCGCCATTTAAAAAAGCACTCTTTACATCCATTTGATAAAATTTAAACTTTTTAAAGCAAACAATGGATAAATAGTCTGATTGATTCAAGACGAGCTACTGGGGCAAAAGTTTCATCATAATCGATGCATTTAATTTGAGTGTACCCTTGTGCAACTAGTCTAGCCTTGTTTCTAATTATATTACCAAGTTTATCAAACTTATTTTTTAAAATCCATTTTGTTCCGATAATATGTTTATCTTTCGGTCCAGGAACTAAGTACCAAACATCATTTCTAACAAATTGATTAAGCTCTTCTTACATCACAGCTATCCAGTTTTCGTCAGTGAGAGCTTCTTTTACGTTAGCCGACTCTATCTGAGATGCAAAGCACACGTAGTTACACACATCTTCTAGTTGTCTACGAGTGCGTATATCAGTAAGAGGGTTTCCAAGAATTTGATTAGTTGGATTGTCTTTAACAGTCCTTAGTTCAGAATTATTTTGACTTGATGAAGAATTTGGTTTATCAATTAAAAGTACTTCATCATTATATAAACTTGAGACGGGTGTATTCAAGTGATCATCAATAGCCACATTAATTGATTCTTGAATTACACTGGTCCTCTTATTAAGAACCCGATATGCTCGACTATTCAGAGCATACCCTAAATATACCCTTCATCACTTTTGGTGTCAAACTTACCCAGATTTTCTTGGTCACGTAAAATATAGCACTTACTGCCAAAAACTCGAAGGCATTTTATAGTAGGCTTCTTATCAAACCACATTTCATAAGCCATTTTACTATTTAATTTTCTAGTAAAAAACACGGTTAATTATATAACATGCAGTATTTACGGCTTCGGCCGAAAGATTTTTATGGAGCTTCATACTATTTAACATTACATTTGTCATTTCTTGAAGCACTCTATTTTTCTTTCTACTATACCATTTTGTTGTGATGTTTTGGGTGCAGAGAATTCATGTGATATTCCCTGGTCACTGCAAAACTTTCAAAACCGCTATTCTCAAATTCTGATTCATGATCGCTATGGATCTTACAGCTTGAGTCTCTTTTTCAGTTTCGATACGTCTAAGTACCCTTTTAACTTCATCGAGAGTTTCTGATTTGTCTCTTAAGAAGACTACCCAAGTATATCTGGTAAAGTCATCAACGATTACCAGAATATACTTTTTGCCACCTCGACTCTCCGTTCTAGTTGGTTCAATAAGGTCCATTTGGAGGAGTTCGAGCGGTTTAGATGTGGTATTGGAGTCCACCTTTTTGTGAGAACTTCTAGTTTGTTTGCCAATCTGGCATTCGCCACATATTTTATTTATTTTCTGTAGTTTAAGTAAGCCTCTTACTAACTCTCTTTTGCTCAATCTATACAAGTTGCAGTAGTGTACACGTCCAAGGCGTTTATGCCATAACTCGGTCTCATCGGTATGGACCATGTAACACGATAAATTAGATGAGCTAGAGTCACTTACAATATAGCAGTTTTCAGAAGTTTTGCGACCAGTTAATATTACAAAACTATTTTTATTTAAAAATTTCATACCCTAGGTTAGAAAATTTTACATTATAATTTTTATCGCATATTGAGAAATGCTTAATAAGTTGTGTTTTAAACCTTCTACATATAAAACATTCTCAAATAAAGGGAGGTTAAAAAGTTGAACAATACCTTAGCCAATAATCCTGCAGTTGCTACCATCACCAAATGTGACTGAACCATCAGTCGTGTCTTTAAGATTAGTGAACAGACCTTTGTCACCAGTCATGTGCCTAGAGCATCCACTGTCTAGGTACCACTTTGAAAGCCTTGAAGCTTTGAAAGCAGTTGCGCAACCAAGCAAGTAACCTTAGGAACCCATTTCATTATAGTTTTGGGTTTTGGAGTATAGTTGGTCTTCTTATGTTTGTAGTTGATATAAGACCGACCCATTGAGTTAGATTTTAAGAGCTCTTTAAGTAAATCAATAATTTTCTCAGCTAAAGGATTACGATTCTAATTTTTATAGTTGATATTGTTGCTTTTAGCCTTTAAGGATTGAAAAGTTTTAGTATTTTTAGGAAAATTTTGATTTAGACTTTTCCCTTTTGAGTTTGAAGACTCTCCTTTCACAAACTTAAGAGGCGTATTCTTATGTTTGAGAAGAATACTTTTGTCGTAGCCCAAACCGGATCGGTCGCCACATTTTCTGGATCCGAATAAAAGTTTTTCTAACTTAGGATCACTTTGGGCAAACCTCCAAGTGTCTTTTAAACTCAAAAGTGAAGAAACTTCAAGTTTTAGTTTTTCATTTTCAGATTTTAGATTTTCAATAAGGGAGGTTTTGAAATCTAAATCACATTTAGTTTTTCAAAACAATCTGAATGTGAGATTTTTCTAAAACAAGAGTATCAAAATTTTCTTTAAGTTTTGAAAACTTTTCTTTCTGAAGTTTTAGTTTTACACGCAATTTTACAACTTTCCTTGTATAGGGCATTGTAAGCATCTTGAAGATCTTCTTCATTTTCATGATCACTATTCATATTTTCTTTACTAATTGAATCATCATTATCTGAAAAAGTGAACTTGGCTAGAGTCATAAGGGCTTTGACTTCATTACCCGACTCAGTTTTAGAATCTTCTAACTCAGAAGAGGCTTTAGAGTAGGAAAATTCATCCCAAGTAGCCAACATACCCTTCTTTTTGGATTTGTCCTTTTTAGGACACTTGTTTGTTAAATGCCCATATTCATGACAGTTGTAACATTGACTATCTTTTAAAGATTTCTAAGTTTTAAATTTAGATCTTTTCTTATCATTAGATTTTTGAAAATTAACCCTCTTTTTACTTTTGAAAATCTTGTAAAACTTTTTAGCTAAAAGGGTCTTATCATCTTCAGAATTTTCTAAATCAGAATTACTACTATTTTCTTGAGAAAAACATTTAAAAGATTTAAGGGTTATGGATTTACCTTTAGGAGCTTTAAAAGTTAACTCATAAGTCTGTAATGACCCAACTAATTCTTCTACCCTCATATTATTGTCCGTATCACGAAGTTCCTAGATCGCAATCACCTTTGAATTGAACCGTTCAGGTAGTGAGCGTAGTATCTTTGCACAGATTTCTTTTGTGGGATTTTATCACCGAGACCCCATATAGAGTTAACAATGTCATTTAATCTAGTATAAAAGTCCATGAAAGTTTCACTTTCCTCCATACGTATTTCCTCAAATTTGGTTGTGAGGATTTGGACTTTAGATTTCTTGACAATTGTTGTTCCCTCGTGTGTCATTTCTTAAATATCCCAAGCTTGCTTTGTAGTATCACAGGATATAATTCTTTTGAATTCATCCGATGATAGTGCGCAAGTGATTGCATTTAGTGCTTTTGCATTGGCACTACTCTCACTTTTCTAAAGAGTGATCCAAGAGAAATAAGGTGTGATTCTCATAGTTTTGGATCCGTCGATACCAGTTACTTCAGTGGTAGGAGGGGGCCAATCAGTCACTGTGACTTGCCACACACTCTCATCCATGGATTTTAAGAAAATTCTCATCCTAGCTTTCCAATAGGCATATTTGGAGCCATCAAATGGTGGAGGCCTAGTGACTGAAAGACTATCAAATTTTGACATCTTACAAAGCTCAGATCCATTAGCTCAGGAAATTAATCTGATAAGTAATATCAATTAAAACGAGCTATTAGCCTCTGATACCACTTGAAAAGGCCGAGCTATATGTCCTTAGGGGGGGAGGCTGAATAGGACTATACCAAATTTAAATTAATAGCAGAATTTAAACAAATTAAATAATGATAGCACAAAAATAATCTCACAATGCTGAATTTAAATACAACCTCAAATGTACGAGTATTTAGAGATTGATACAAATGTTGTTCTAAGGACAATCTTACACCAAAAACCAAAGGTTTATGGTAGGACAACCTGATTCCTAGAAAGGTCTGTATATCAAAAACTCAAACTGATACTGAGGAATAGAGAAATAAATATCAAGAAAAAAAATCTAAGATATTACAACATTCCCACACTTGCATATAAG
>JAJHSJ010002846.1:0-20000 GCA_021015155.1 Magnolia officinalis
CTTTCTTGTGAAAGTCTTGGCTTGCTTCTTTTTCATGTCTTTTGATGCGCTTGCTATTGAATTGTCCCTTTGATTGCGCATATGCCCTTTCATGCTTCTTTGTAGCATACTTAGATGCTGCGGGATAAACGCTCTTTTAAAGTATTGAAAGGTAAATGAATGCTTATCCTGCCTGTGATGCGGCATTAGCGGTCTTAGCACTTTCCCTCTTAGAAGGAGGAATCCGCTAAGGCTAGGCACCTTATTCAAAAGGTAGAGATTCATCTTTCAAATGGCCAGTGGCCATTGGACATGGTAGCAATCCGCTAACGGAGCGGACCCCATTCACCCCCTGGTCAAACGGGAGCGAGCCCTTCCCCGTAAGCTACGTTGGCCTGTTCCTCGAGTGTGGGTATTCAGTATTCGGATCTGTCTCCTGGCTTTAGTTTAAGGTCCGAGTTTACCTTTAGTACTTCTCGCTTTAAAGGAGAAGAGATAGATCGCTTACAGCTTTACTTACTTCCTTCACTTACGACTTTCAATAGCGCTTGCTTGATTCGCCCTCCGACTCCGAATAAGAAGGATTATATTCTGTATCTCCCGCCGTACGCCCTTTCCGCTATCCAGAAACAAAGATTGACTTTACCACCTTTAGAGCTTATTGACGACTTCCACCTGGAACTGAAAGGATTTAGAAAAAGATCTTCCCACCTGCCGGCTTACCACATCAGAAAGAAAGAAGGGAGTTATAACTTAAATAAAGTTGTTCTGATCCTTATTTTTTAAGACTTTGTTCAATCTTTTTTAAACAGATAAAATAGGCAGGAAGAATGATAGTAGTTTAGAGGAGGTAAGGTAGGCAAGGAAGCAACTCGACTATAAAGGATAGGAGCGACAAAGCAACTTGCCCCAAGTAAGGTTCCGGAGGTGGAGTTGGAATCCGCAACAGAGGCTGCTGCTTCAGAAACAGAAGAAAGAGAATCCACTGCTGATTATTCAACTTGATATACTGTTGAAACGAGCTCAGATGCTCCGGGGTCTGGTCGAGCCATCTTTGTGTTTGTTTCTTAGTTTAGTTTGCGCTAGCTGGGCCTGAATGCAAGCTCCGTCCCACTTATGCTGGCACCACCTTCCCCGAGGTAAATCTGCTTTCATCTCCTTCACCTCGTAACGAGTACCTGTAAGTGCCCAAAAGTGCGGCTACTACGGGGTGCTTTGACCTCAGGAAACATGCAAATAAAGAATCAACCGATGATATTATTAAACTAAATAAAGCTGCCGATGAAACTCTATCCCCTGATTCAACTGAACGTTCTACTAGATCAACTGATAAAAGCCTGTCAAAGGCCGATCTTAGCTAATACAATCGCTCGTTTACACGAGCTTGTTATAGATGATATTAGCGTACAGGCAAGTAGCAAACGACTGCTTTTCAGCCCCCTTCTTTCTCTCCTTCACCTTTTAGTTCAGGTGTATCCCTTTTTGTTAGTTTGTTGATCCTACGTTTGCTCCATCTTCTCTCTCTTCTCTTTCATCTCCTCTCCTTTTAGTCGAGCGGATTTCATCTCCTGATTCGGCTAAATCAAGTAGCTCCCGCGCCTCTCGGTACTGCACTCCACTAGAAAGGGAGTCGGCTTCCTTCGCCTATCACTTCTACAAGAGAGGGTCGAAGAGCCCGAATGGAAAAGATGAACCATGTATGTGTGTCCTTCCCGAAAGAAAGAAGCAGTCAAAGAGAGAACGTAAGCTGCAAAAGGAGTTTTTTACTCGGAGAGGTGCCTACCTGCCTACTCAGTCAGGGTAGGCAGTCCGATTTCAGCCATTAGGGCCATAGAGACCTCTAGCTGATTCTGTTATGAGTGTCTATTCGATTATGAGTTAATTTCTAATTCTATGTATGGCAAATTTGCCCCGTGAAAGCCAATAGGGAAAGCTATATGATAGGGTCCATTAACCTTGCTTAATTGGGCCTTATGCGCTCTAGTCGAAGTAGAAAGAGCAGTTACATAGCTAGAAGCTTAAACAATCTTTGGGGTTCCTTCCGCTTCGTGGATTAGCCCTTTAGGTATTGATTGAGCCTAGGCATCGAGGAGTTCGGGGGTAACCTTCCTTTAATCGTGTAGCCGGCGATCATGGCTTTTCCAGCCTACTGGCTCTTCTTGCCACCTTTTTTTGAGGAATTCTGATCGCTTAGCGCTTGTGCTGAGGAAGCTCTGCCCTTATTAACACATGGGCGATCACTCAATTCCTACTTTAGATAGGAAGCCCAGCTTAGCCTAGCGCAACTATGGCCTACCTTTTAGTAAGAGATCAACCTGTCGGGCACTTGGATTCCTCCGGGAAGACCCAATCCAGAGAGGGAAGATGCAGCATCTGATAGGGAAAGAGCAGAGACTCAGAATAGCAACTGGCGGAGGAGGAGCTTGGATTCTTCTCTCGATCTTCTTGTTGCAAAAGTCTATATTATAGTAGAGTCTGGCTAGGAAGAAAGTCCCAAAGATGAAGATGAGACTGAAAGCTTCGGTCCTGGAATAAAGAATTGAATAGATAGAGAGATCATCCTACCGGTTGAGTTATTGAGCTTTCCCTGCCTAGGCGTGGGTAGGTCTTTGTCAGACCAAGTGATGGACAGCCATACCAGAATAGGCCAACAGGAGCTGATTCGACTGTCTGTCCTTTTAGGTCAGTTCCTTCAGTAAACTTATTTGGTAAGTCAGAAGTGAACTTTAGGTAAGTAAGTAGTCCCGTATTCAATTAATAAAACATTCATATCTGGCACTTGAGGAGGTCAATCTTCAGTGTTGGAAGCTACTGCTAAGGTACTCCCCCTCATCTATAAAGGATAGGCAATTGAGAGATAATAGGGCGCCGGTTTTGATTGAATATCCTTTCCTGTGCTTGTAGTGGCATAAGGAAGAGTTTGATTCAGGTAGCTCTATGTTACTACGGCAGGTTCCGGGAGAAAGGACTTTCCCCTGAGATGGAATTGGCCAATGAGCAACCAACCTACCTTATCTAAGGGGGCGAGTGGATAATCGATCACTTCCATAACACCCAAGCATGCCGTACCCCTCACCTCCCCAAGGTCGGGTGAGCGGTAAATCCCGTCCTTACTGCTTGGATGGGGCTCAATCGGCCGATCTCCGTTCAAATCCAAGGATCCGCCGCATCGATCGTAATTAATTGCTTGTAGGAGACTTTGGATAAGAGCGGGGAAGAGACTTTTTTTTTCCAGCTTTAGAGTGTAAAGGGCGGCCCTGTTTACGGTAAGGGGATCCTTTGGCGGTGCATAGATCTAGACGCCTTATTAGATGGAGAGTTCCCCGTATTCCATTTCATTGGCAACTGAAATAGATCTAAACGGATTGCGTGGTACCCCCGGACCGAAGGAAGGGCTTCAAAAAGAAATT
Source organism: Magnolia officinalis (assembly GCA_021015155.1). Classification (NCBI taxonomy): domain Eukaryota; kingdom Viridiplantae; phylum Streptophyta; class Magnoliopsida; order Magnoliales; family Magnoliaceae; genus Magnolia; species Magnolia officinalis. The sequence continues at coordinate 3,390 of JAJHSJ010002846.1, forward strand.
GAAAGAATCTCAATCAATGAAAGGCCGAGATGGAGCCTGTGCGGAGCAAGCCGGAACTGGCTGAGATGAAGAAAATGTCGACACCGATGAAATTTGAAAACGTAGACAGCGGAAGAAGTCACTCTCAATCCGATCTAGCAAGAAATGCTCTACCGATAAAGTCAAGCGAGAGAGCTCATTAAGAAGGCCATCTTCCATCCGCCTTACTTAGATAGGGCGGGGCTAGTACGAGACTCCGAACCACGACGGATAAATCGACGGATCTTAGGAAATGGAATGGGACGGGAGGGCCTATCTGACCTTTGATTCTCTTTTCCGAACCAACCTGGAATGCAAACAAGGAAGGAAAGGGCGGAAATCCCCATATCTGATCCAGGCGCAGATCGACCCTTACCTTAGCAGTGATAGAGATAGCATAGCTGTAGACAGGGTTCCAAACGAGATGGATTCTATATAATAAGGAAGGGAATCGCTATCGTCTTTCTAAAGGAATTCTGATCGCTTAGCGCTTGTGCTAAGGAAGAAAAGTCTATCGATATTTACCCTATGTCAACAGCCATGACCTCAAGTACATCAGGATGCACAGAAAATGTGAGCTTTCTGGTTTCGGTGGAAGGAATGGCTTCTTTCTTGCCGGAACAATAACACCGGTTACAGGCGCGTAAAGCTTGCCTGCTCTTTTGGAGTTGATGAGCTAATTCCCCGATCACTAGGGCACAATATTGAATTATAGGGATTAGTACCTGCTTCGAATGAATCTTGTGAGGGGGTCTGCTCGAAGAGCATAAAGCCCGAAATGTGTACCGGGGGGCAGATCTTTCTTGGGATGAATAGCGTAATTTCTCAACATTGCCAGGTGAAGAGTCCACCTCTATTACGCGGAGAAGTTCAAAAAGATGTAAAGATTCGAGCTTCTGGTCATAAGAGTGCTCTCTGGAACAGCCAAGGACTGAAAGCAGGAAGAAGGCTGGGCTGACATTAGCTCTACAGAAGTACAGGCCTACCCTAATTATCATAGATAGGCGTACTTCGAAAGCTTATAGGCTTCGATAGAGCGATTGGAATCTGTGACTCATCAGATGGAGGGCCAGCATATCAACAGAAAAGGACAAGCCCTGCCCTATTCTCTACTCTTAAGTTAAGTGTATCAACATGGATAAAGACATTCGCTAGAAGAGAAGGCATTCTAGCCAGCTGATCAGAACATGGCTACGTTGTTCAGAGCCGGGCTTCTCATTCCTCCACTTCTCTCATCTCGCTTGTCCGAGAGTGCTTCGGATGCTGTATTCGACTTGATTGATGCTTTGAATAGCGCAATTTCTTTTGTACCCAGAATCTTTAGAGATCCGGTTCACTTTCCTTTCTTTCTGCCACGTATTGAATTCATTCTAACTACTGAGATCTCTCACTCTCAGGTAATAGAAGGGCAGGAGAGGGAGGAGCGACTGGGCTTGGGCTCTCTCGATCCATAGCAACTGGGAGAGGGGATGGCGGAACTTAAACCAGTACTTGTCTGGCATGGCCGGTTTAAGAATTCCTTATAGAGATAGAGCTAGAAGCGCGGTTAAGCTATCACGCTTAGTGACTTCAACAAACTAGCACCCTAGGGAAGAATCTTGGTCCAACCCGAAAGGAGTGAAACAGCTTGACCATAGGGAAAGGAAAGCTACTTTAAGAATAAAACCGAGGGGTTTCGTCTTTGAATAGTTACCCAGGAAAGCAAGATGCTATGGAAGGAGGGAAACCCGCTAACTACGATTTCATAGTTACCTTACCCTGGTAAACCCGACACCCATGAGGATATCCGGGGCATTGTCCTCACTTTCGGGAGAAATGCACGACTTGATAGCTCATCCGCAGCCCTTCTCTTGCTCGGGCGATAGAAGCACACTCCAGAGACCTGCCCACTTAGTGACATAAACAAAGAAGCTCCCTGGGGCAAGGAAAGTTAGCCACCTCTTTCACCCTCGGAGGGGTTTCCTTCGATAGAGGATTGGTAAAGGCATTACTACTATATTACTTGGCAGGTTTAAGAATTCTTCCACCTCGAGGGATCGATGTGGGAAGGGGACTTTCCACTATATGAGCTAGGAAACCCCGTCTTTTGAATGAATTAACAAATCTTTTCCCTCCGTGGAGTGAGATCATCACGAGAAGGTTTTAGAAAACCCGGGATTTTCGCTTAAAGACCGATTTCTCTCCGTAGACTCAGATAAAAATCGAATCGTTTTGAAAACACCGTCTTTTTGGCTTAAAAAGACGCGATTTACGAAAGAACAAGAACAAAGAAGAAGCGGGGAAGCCTTATTCAATCAACTACAATAAGAAGAAGGACAGGCCTGCACCTAGGAATAAATCCAAAACGTCGAGGGATCGGCTTGGCTCACAACCTCTTATTTATATTACACAATTAGTTGTGGACATAGTCAACCTCCTACTAAGAGAGGGAGACCAATCTCCAGGAAAGGGGAAGCTACCTACCCTTAAGAGCTAGGAGCACTCTTAGGCGATCCTGCTTATTCACGTGAGCAAACTAGATCCCGTGGGGTAGAAAGGGCGGACCCTTGGCCTTGGGGACAAGAACAAATGGCGCGAATGAGCAAGCAGCCTTCTTTATTGAGCGGGAAGTACAGGAAAGGCCCTGCTAGGTCTAGACTAACAAAGCCCAACCCGCCTTTTTCATTAGCTGCTGGAGAAAGAAAGCGTAGGGTGTGGTCTCTCAATAGACTAAATTAGGTAGTCCTGGGGCGAGACCCTCTTAGCCGAGCTCTTTTATTAATAGATCCGGGCTTGGGGTACCTTTATCTCAACTGTCAGTACAGGGCAGCTATCCATAGCCTACCTAACAACAACCCGAACCACCCCTATTTATTAGTTATTAACAGCAGAGCCCCGGAGCTCGGAGAGAGCTACTACTAACAGCTGCAAGCGAGAAAGAGCCGGAAGAGCTAGTCGCCTGAGTCTTGACTGGGACTTTTACCCTAGCTGGGACAATCAAAAATTGGGCCAATCAGCAACCGGCACCACGTATGGAGCGGTAAGAAATGAAGGGCTATCTTTCCTCATGGGTCAAGAACAAAGGGAACGAAGGATCCGTAGGCGAATCTCTACTTATATAAATGAATGCGCGAGCACGGACGCAAAAGCAAAAGAACCCTTGGTTGGGTGGGGGAACCTTTTCCCACCTGTAAGTACACGAAAAAAGGGGCATTTGCAGCGGATAATGAGAAAATTGTCGGAAAATCGGTCTTATGACTGGGCATTCCCTTCCTGTATTGGGAGTTCTCTAAGGCAGGATGCTTCCCCTGCGCTACATTCCAGCCTTTAGGAATGGGCTCCTGTCTTCCCTTCCCCCTTTTCTATTATGCAGTTTCGAGCTAGCAGCTAGGTAGCTAGTTTCTTTGTAGTTTTCATTAGGTAAAAAAACGAATAGTTCACATGTAAGGAATTCTGATCGCTTAGCGCTTGTGCTAAGGAGGAATCGAACCTTTTAGTTTCTTTATATGATCTTTCTTCCTGCCAAATTCTTAAATGCATAGATAGAGTAGGTCCTTCACCTACTCGCTGTACTCTTTGTGACCTCAGCCATGCAATCAGTTTACGGGTATCAGGAGTGAACGGACTAGTAGAACCGTATCCCGAGAACACGACTCAGCGAACGAAGCAAATCCCGGGCGACCATAACGCATCTAGAACGTCAACAAGGGCCTTTAGCTTGATGAATCGAAAATGTAGTGGAATAGCTCGTCGACTGAGAGAAGGACCGGGAAGCACTTCCAAGAGCAACAGATGCGAGTTGGCTTAATTAAGGGAAAGCAGACTCGCCTGCCACAGCCCAGTTAACTATTGGAATCAGGAGCTTCCGATCCCATCCCTTCAATCACCGTTACTCGATCCGAACTGGAACTGACCTGGAACCGAACTACCACACTACGTCCTGCTGCTGCTTCCCTGGTCTGACTGGAACTATTACTAAATGAGATTTCCTGGACCACGTTGATGGTACCAGCTTGAGTGAAGGAAGTTGCAGTAGAAAGAAGAAGGCATCGTTGCCCAACCAATCAGATCAGTCACCGGGGAAAAACGTGGCAAGTCCTGATCTAAAGATGTTGCTTGGAGAAGGTGGCAAAAGAGCGAAGCGAGGGTCCGAAGGAGGCAAGATGGACGAAGTGGAAGTTACCTTAGCCCCTAAAACTAGTTGGAAGAAGCCCATCTTTTTTCTTGATGAATCGAGGGGAACCTGATAGAAAATATGGCACGAAGACTGCCCGAAAGGGGGTCTCATCTCTCACTGCAGCACTTGCCGCCTACCCCTGAAATGGTCGAGAAAGTAGATCTGGTGAACGAACCAGCTTGAGTGAAGGAAGTTGCACTTCCAGTACCAAGTTCATATTCTAATCGCAGGATCCACAAACGAGACTGAAAGTCGAAGTGGACTACAACTCGATCTCGTGATTGCTCGGGTCTTGTAACATCCAGTTGCTGCCTATTTAACTAAGGCTCTCTCTTGACCGGCTTGGCATTGGGGAGCGAAGCGATCGATCTTGTTTGACTGAGGTGCTCACTGGGTCTTTCAGATTGGTAGCTTCTTTCCCGTCTTGGTCCGTGTCGAAGAGAAATATGGAACCCATCAATGCCCGACCCTAGACTTGAATGAAGCAGCCCGGCTTGGAGCCCTATTTTGGTTATGGGTATCGTGTAGATCCAGCCAAATCCCATATTAGAGACATTGGGGCACCTGCACCCTTATATTAACAAAAAAGATAGGGACCGACCCTTCTCTTCTATCTATACGTGGGATACATTCCCTCTTATCCGGTTAGGGCTTCTTCCCAAGAAATGAACAAGCTGTCGCCTTCCCACTAGTTTTCCCTCCATCCTGCTTTGTTCCCCACTAATTGTTTACGAAATGGGGTGCGGTGCCCAAGAAATGAATAAGCTGCCGCCTTCTGGAGAGTGGTTTCAGCTCTCCCTCTCGCCCGCAATCGAGTGCCCCGCAGGTTTCAACTAAGCGGGTGCGTGCCTAGATGAAATCCAGCTATCGTTGAGTGAGACGCTACTGCTTTTCTTCTACGCTTGACTTGCTTGAAGAACGGAGCGAGCGAGCCTATTTCCTTGTTCACTGCTACTGGCCTTTCCGTGGTGTAGTCTTTCGCATATGAATGAACTGGCCTTTCGAACAAAGTCAGTGTAGTCCCGATGGATCTCCACTTTCTGGACCCCCTCCTCTCTTGCAAAGAAGTCTCTCCCTCTGGTCCCCCCTAGAAGTTGACTTGTTGACGAAGCGGGTGCGTCTTGCTTTCTTCCCAAGCCAGGAAGGGTTCCTGAAGAAGCCAGCTAACAAAGCGGCTGGACTTGATAAGTAGGGGAGTAAGCCCTTACCCGTTGCAACCAAGCCTTTCTAATCTAATGAATAAAGGCGCATTGAAGCTCTCATTCTTGGTCGATATTCTTCGATCCTATTGGTGAAACTAAACAGAAGAGCTGCAAGAAGCCGTAGCCCCTGTTTATCAAGCCTTAGTCAAAGAGTGAGTGCCCGGCGTGTGGTAAAGGGGAAGGGGCCTAGAAGTGCCTACTACTAGACTACTCTACGACTTGCAGGCAGCTATGAATGAGATTAGATCTCTTGAACTGTTACCCACATTGGGAACATCCTAGTTACGACTTGAAGCAACTGTTTGAACTGTCCTATTTGAGACGGGGCCTTAGCTTGGCTCCATTCAATCCGGTCTGGTATTTCGGTAAGGGGCGAGCTAGAGCTCAAAGTGCCTCACTCACTAATATCATATCTTCTGCTTCCCCACTAATTGACTTCGCAGGTGCTGCTTTGCTGCCTGAATTCCCGGATAGCTGAGCTGGTGAAGTAGTCTTCAACATCGTCTGCAAGATCGTCTGCTGCTCTTTCTGCTGAGTCAAATGCCCTAGTAACAATGCTGAATTAAGATTTCTCACCTGCAAATGAGTCTCCCATACTTCTTTCTTTCCCCAAAAGGGTTACACTTTAAGGTGCGGTGCTGCTTTCCCATCCCCTGCAAAGAGAAAACCTCCCCCACTTTAGCATTCCCTCCTAAAGGTTTTTTCCCGTACAGGTTCTTTCACCGTCCCTCCCTGTATCCCCCGGGGGTGCTTCCATAATTCCAGAGTGAGTGGCGGTAAGTTCAATCAAGTGATATTTGAGACAGAAGCAAGCAATTGGTCCAACCAGTCCTAGCTGACCTTCAAAGAGGCTTCGGCGCAACCTTCTTACTGACAGAAGGGGGGGGGGAGAAGACTACCAAATAGCCAACCCCACTCCGATCCGAGAGGCAGACTTCCACTGCGGAAACTGACTTTACGAAGCGGTCGTTCAAAGCAAGCATTTCCTTCTCCCTCAACATGAATTTGAGGCATAGAGATGGAATGGAGTCCGGGTCAGCCAACAACTCCGGCCCAGAAGCACGCTTGTCTTAAGTTGCATCCTTAGGCACGTTCTACCTCTGCCTATTGGTCGGTAGAGCCAACTTCCGGCCTTGAACCCGCCTTTCGGAACTACATTCAGCAAGCATAGGATTCGGGATTGGACAAGAGCACCCGCTAAGACAGAGTTCACTGCTCCACATGAAAGACCGAATTGAGCAGCCAACCAACCACTTGAGTGACCCGCTAAGGTAGTTACCCTCCCGGTATTCCCTCTCTGATCTTATAAAAGGAAATGCCCCAGAAAGAAAGCCAACAGATGAGCGAGCCTGCTTTTTCTATTGGATGGAAAGATACATTGCCCGCATTCCACCAACCAGTTTGATACTTTGACTCTCGGAGGGGTGATCTACGCTCTTGAGGTGAACAATAAAGGCAATCTGGTTGTACCACGTGCAGAAGTAGCAAGAAACTAGCACCTCTCTTCCGGCATACCATAGCCTAATAGGAAGGCAGCATAGGCAGGAAGAGGCCTCGTTGCGAGCCTGAAGACTCTTTCTTCTTTTACGGGTCGATCTGATTCCAAGATATGGGGGTTAGGGTTGCTCACCTATCAATGCAATTCCTCCTATGTCTCACAACATCCCCCGCCAAAAGTGCTCCTTGCCCACTTGTTGACGAAGCGGGGGCGGGCTGCTTTTATTTTACACCTTCTCTAGAGTTTGAGGAAAAGACGCATTCCCCACTCTAGCAGGAACCCGGTAGCACCTACTTACAAATAGAAATAATTGGTCTATTGCTTAAAGTATGAATATAAGCAAGCTTTCTTATTCTAAAAAGACAGATAGAAATATTCAACAACAGTTCGGAAGGCAAGAGCGATCACCACGTTCAGCCACTCACTCTGGAATTATGGCAGCACCCGCCTCTTCTCTCCATATATACCCTGAACTTCGACGAGCAGGCAGCAGGCATAGTGCATGGGGCCAACCACTCAGTCAAGCAAGAGCAGGCAGACTACTTTATTCATCTTAAACAAGAGATCAAACGCAGGAACAAGCCAAGCGCTGACTTTCCCAACTACTAATATTCTTCCCCGGCTTAACCTACTCGTTTAGGGTTCGGACTGCTGCGGCTGCTACCTGAGAGAGGGTAAAGTCTTCATCAAAGAGACCGATTCGCATCGACCCGACTCGCTATCAGTAAGGTCAGCTGGTTGAGCAGCGGGAGGAGAATCCACAAGACAAGTAAGGGTATGAAGAAAGAAGCCTGGGAGACGGCAAAAAAGGCGAGCTATGGATCAGAGGCTAATGGCTTCACTGCCAGACAGAGAAGAACCAACCGGTCGAATAAGCGATTGATTGAACGCATCCTTTCTTTCCTTGGCCCTACTACCAAAAAAAGAAAGAAAGAAGGAATGACAAATTCATGCTTCCGTTCTCAATCTGTTAGGGGGGGCGGATCTGGGCCCCTCTCTTTCACATCAATCAACCCTATCGCTCAACTTGATAAGCGCTACTAGCATGGTAATCCCGGTCGATTATCTGGTTTATGATCTGTAGTTCACACCTCGCCCCCTGATCATTCTAGTCCCTCTGCTACAAAAGAACGATTGTCTCTTACTCAACGTAATTCGTATTCAGACTTTCACTATTTGATTCAACAGAAACTAGAAAGATTTCCTCGATACCGTGCATCCCCCATCCCGATCCATAGCTAGCAACTTTCGGTCCATCTCCAGCAAGCTTCCCTCGGTTCCCTCCCACACAAGCAGCTTTCCAGCTTTCTAGGCCTTGATTTACTTACTCTTCTTTATTTAACATTTAACTAAGGCATTACGTCCGTAGGTTCGCCCATCCGTAGTCCGCTTTCACCTCCACACTGGTAGCAGATATGGCAGCCTCAGAAGTACAGAAGTATATTAAGGATGCCTCATTTAATTAAAGGGAGTTGCCGAGTCGGGAAGTTGGTCAGTTCCAAAACCTATGTCCCAGTAAAAAGATAGTTCGATAGGCCCCTATATGTCACGGGCACAAGTGATCAAGTTCATAAGGAGAAGAACGAAGCCGAAAGCCTGGAATCGAGATAGAAACTCAAGAGTAGGAAGTGGAAACCCTTTAAGTGGTTCCCGCAGCGTCCAAAAGATCTATCCCCTCTGGCAAGAAGAATCCCTCAATCAGAGCCAAGCCGGGAAGGTGACTCCAAGCGAACGAAGGGAACCGAAGGGAAGCTTGCTTAGGTTGATCAGTCAATACATGAAATGTTTGAATAGGAGAGGTTCTGATCTTCTTAAGACTTTGAAGTAGGCGTCGTGCCATCTGGTTTCGACTCCTTTCCTTTTTATATACATCTTCACCCGCTTGTCTGCCCGACTCAACAATCGAAGTAGATCTCGTCCTCGACCTCTTAAGTGGCTTACGCTTCAGCTCCAGTTCAGGCACCTGCTTTAGTAGACTTATGACCCTCTTCTTATTGAAAGAGAAGTTCTTTCCCACCGACTTCCCGTTAGCTTGAACCCGTAGCTTGAGCTCTCTTCTTTTGCTTTTGGGGCCGGCTTCCCCGCCATATTCTATGAGTCAGGTATGAAAAAACAGTTACCGCTTCTGTTTTGGAATCGCTAAACGGAAGAAGAGCCCCACTTTAGAAAAGGGGGAAGGAGTCCAGACGACACAATACCACCATTCCTATATTTTTGAGTCATCCAAAGAAGTCAGAAAGTGCTAAAGCCCTTCTTTTTGTATTTGGTACTTCACCTTGAGCTCGTACCCCTTCGACCAAGCAGTTGACTACTTTACTTTATATAGGACTTTTCCAACTATTAAGTCTGCTATCCCAACCAATCGACCAGGACTATCTCCTTGTGGGGCGGATGAGTGCACGAATCGCTTTACCTAGGATTAGAGAAAGGGCACGCTAAGGCACCCCCTTTATTGCTTTCAACAGGGGCCCCTTTCCGAATCGACTTGAGTATTTGAATTAAGGAACAGGTGCCGGAGTGCTTCCCCTTCCCCAGCATGAGCATGCTTGAGTATTTGAATTTCTGTCTTTATCCGACAAATCCGACTTTATTTGATGCAGTTCGTCCGTCGCCCGGATGGCTCGTCACAGATCTCTATCAGGATCCCGATTTGACTAAGGATCTGCGCCTCCCTTACTTATTTGGCTCGTTCTTGGCCTCGACCCCAGCAGGGCCCATCTCTGGGCTTCAATCTAGATCGAGATCTATGTCTTGGCCTTGCTCTTGCTCTAGGTCTGTATCTCCCATCTTCACACTTCCTACTTTCCGCTTTCCCAATGAAACTGGATCTCTTTCCCCAACGATATGCATTTTCCTACGAGTTCAGAAAGTGGAATCAGTCTCTTCTATCAATACATCTTGGCTGGCTCTTAAATGTGCACCATTCTCCGAAGAACTCTATGCAGCCTCCAGTCGCCGGTTGGGCATTCTCGAACCCCTCCTTTGGAAAGAGAAAAGCGGGTCCTTAGTATTGAGGGAGAGGGACCAAAGTACCAACTCAAATATTCACTATTACTTTTATAGTTCCGTTACTCTTTCTTTAGGAGGCCTTTAGCTTCGCTTCTTGCTATCAAATTCTTTGTAATAATCTTCTTCATGGTGAAACCCCTGGTCCCCTCCATCCATATTAGATTATCGATTTGGTGGCCACGGTTGCGCAGTTCATGATCATTGGGCCTTATAGGGGTACTTCCTTGGCTAGGGTGGAACCAGTTCCTTAAGCGAGAGCAACCGAGCCTAAGGCAGTAAAGAAGGGTAGGGCAGTTGAATCCTGAGTCGATTGAATGGGGGTTTGCTTTAAATCAAAGTCTTTTGACTATACTACGGTCTAAGTGCTGTGCACTCTTGGATCGGCTTGGCCAAGACTTTTCAGAATCAGGGTTGGCACTGGGCTAGCTCCCCCTCTCCCTTGCAGTCGAGTGACTCAGCTCCCTTTCTATTTATTGTTACAGCCCAATCACAGAGAAGCTGGCACCGCTTTATCCTTCTTACCTTCTTAAAAGAAAGCGCAAATCCTTCCCCTTTTCCGGTCAGTGTTGATATCCCTATAAATCAATGGCCGGCTTCCGCAGGAATTTGCCATTGATTTATGTACTTCAATACTTCAAAAGGATTGGCCCAGCCTTAAGTCTCATAGCCCAGCCCGTTTCGATTCTATGCGTGACCTCTATATCGACACTCTGCTTGCTGTGCAAAACTTCTCCTTTCCCTATGGTCAAGCTGTTTCACTCCTTTGAATGAAGAATTGGGAGTTTCATTACGAACTAAGACCCAAGGCAGGTGCAGTGAATAGAGCAATGTGCGGGTTGGGGTTTCAAGGAGGAAGAGGAAGTCAAACCGTGATCGGGCTTGCCTTGAAGGCTCTTGTCCGCTGTCTCGGTTCTTTCTTTCAATGCAAGTTGACTAATCTGAAATCGACGTTCTTAGCTGCCCTAGTAACAATGCGATTTTTATAAGAGGGTTCGAATCAATGTTTGGCTTTAGTAACCTTTACTGAGAATTGCAAAACTATCCCTTGGTCGAAGGCCCCTATGAGAACTAGCGAGGATCGGGTTAACGATTTCAATTAAACGCTAGGCTGTGGTTCCTCAGTTCAGCTAATCCAACCTTGACGGGAACCTGGAAGGAGAGTCTCACCCTCCATCAGGGCATCCCGAAATGCTTACGAGACAAACAACAAAAACGCGGGCAAAAGGAGTCCACGGGTCAGGATCCAACTGAAGAATGGGTGGGAGGTGGTTGTTCTACTACACCGATGTATCGCACTGGATTTCCCAAACTTTGGCTGTACCCAGTTACACCGGGTTTTTTCGTACCCTCCATCTCAGAGGGAGCAAGCCAAACGCAGTTCTACCCATCAACCCCAGTCGTCCGGCTTTCTTTCGGGGGCGCCATAGCCTCGAGGAGGCTCATCTCCTTACTCTTATTAAGACTCCACTATTTCATTCATTCATTCTCGGTGCAAAACCATCCAGCTAGGGAACTCTTCATCGAATAGAACCCTTCTTTCTGTAATTCAATTTGCATCCTCAAAGGAAGACTGTGATCCTGGCTCAGAAAACTCTTCATCAGCCGCTAATTCAGAGGATTCGTTTGTGACTTCCACCTTTCGGAGAGTTTGAAATCGTGATCCAAGTTGAGCAAAGAATCAAAACCTAGCTTTCTCTATTTTTGTAAATAAGAAATATGCGCCCATCCCCTCTTCTCTGTTGAGTTCATCTCGTAGAGGGGGTTATAGTTCAATAGTATGGGCATTTCTCCTTAGTTGAGGGAGGGCGTGTTAAAGCCATCGCATAGGGCGCTCCCACAAGGATTGAGAATAAGCATAAATCCGGCCTTCCGCGGAGATCAAAGGAAGAATCTATTTCTTTTATTATCTGTATTCCCACCTCCAGCTCGGTCATTGGCTGTCCTCCTCAATCGATTGGACTATGGCGAATCGCTCGTGTATGGGTCTTTTGGAAAGTGTAAGACGCTATTGCTCGCAACTGGTCTTGATCGGTCTGTCGGTCCAACAAAGAAGTAAACTCTAGTTCTTTCTCCTGTCCGGTCGGAAACTGGTATTCTGTTTATGGTGTAAGGGTCGGCAGCAAGCATAGGCGCTTCGGTCTCAATTAGTGCGGTTGATTCTCTTCCTTTATAAAGACTTGCCCCCGGCCTTGTCAGCTCATCAGTAAGGGTCGAGCGGTCTTCTTTTCTGTCTGATGGTAATGCGAATCTCGAATCTCTTTATGCTAGCGAATCTATTGCAATTGGTCTATGGCAAAGGGTCATCTGTCCAATAATCAGTCGGAATCAGTCCACGAATGAGTTTCTTCTTTTAAATAGATGCCCTTCCCGCTTTTCTTTCTTCTGTCAGTCGTTCCAATTGGTCCCTTTAATAGTAAGCCTATAGAGGCCTCTATCTCGAATTTCTCGCTTTAATCGGTCGCAACTCTTGCATCTGTAAATTGGAAACGATCTCTTGCTTGTTGGCTTGCGGTCTGTCCATTCCAGTGGTTCAGGACTCGGGCTATAAGGCCTCTTTTCGATAGTTAAAAGGCCTCTTCAATCTATCTGATGTAGGAGGAGTTCATCTCTTCGATCTCTTTCTTTCTTTCCGGGGTGAAGGAGCTAGCTAAACCAGTTCCAGAGTTCATGAGTGAATTGCAATCAAATCAATGTAAGCTGATGGCCTGTTCAAGTATCATATAATGACATTGAAATTTACGTGGGGGGATAAGATTAAATACATATGGTGCAAGTACTCCTTGTATTATAATCTCCCCCTGGAAGAGCTTAGCTACTTTACTAACTTGTTCCATTAGCGTAGAGTTTAAAACATATAAAGTGTATCCCCCAATAGAGTATGAAATTCTGACCTCTATCGTTGGCAACTTATACTATAAAGAAATCGATTCCCTTCCTTTAAAGAGATAGATCCTCCTTTCCTAAGGACTCTTCTTAGGGAGTAGGAAGTGTCTGCAAGCCTAGTCCTTTGAGCTCGGACTCCAACAAGAGTTCGAGCATTAGAAGCAGAGGTAGGACTAGTCTGGGTATGAATCCTTTCCTAGAGTGAGTCCTTCTGTAAGTAGAAGGCAGCCATCTAAGGGATGCAACTAGTCCGTATGCAAAGCATCCTGTAATAGTCCCCTTCTTTAATAGGAACTTCCCTATAAATCCTATAAACAGAAGCAAATGAAGATCTAGAGCGAGTCTTCCTTGATGAGCCTAAGGAGATAGAAGGAGCAAGGCTCTAATCCCCATTTTACCTATTGATTAGAGCTAGGAATCCTAGAAGCTAAAAGAGTCAAGCAAGGAAGCCTACTTGTTCCCGCGGGTTCCTTTAGGAGACTAGCTTTACACGGGCTGCAGACTAGCTTTTTTTTGAGAATTCCTTAAGTAACTTAGTCAGTAAGTCCATTCGCCGGTATGGCGAAGCAAGGAAAGCGGCTAGAAAGACAAAGAGCTAATGATGACTAGCCTTAACAGGCGCTAGCGAGTCCCAAGGTTCGGGAATCATACATCCCTTATCTGTCTGTGCCTTTGAGTAGCTAGTAGTTCAATAGCGGTCGAGAGGACAGGACGCAACAAAGAAATATAAGGACCTCAGTTCTTTATTCTTGTCCGCAGGTTATTGACTTTTATGGATAGGCTGTTAGGAGGACAGGTCCCCGGTTATCCTTATCTGTATCGGTCTTTCCCCTGCTGGGCTTTGGCTTTCTTCTTTGTGTATTGCTTTAAGATCGATTTTGAAGCCAAAAAAACAGGGTTTATAAACTTTTCCACTTTTTAAGGAGCTCAACCGAGGGAAATCACACTTTATGCCAAAAATCCCGAGTTTGCTACCCGATTCGAGTTTTGATCCCACCCAGAGGGAAAAGGCAATTCAATTGAGGCCAAAAATACGCTGTTTCCTAAACCTGATCGTTCTGATCTCACTTTTCTGACCTGACTTCGGTGAAATGCCAAAAACACCGTGTTTCCTAGTTCGATCTCCTTTTTCTGTCAGTCACCGGTCGGAATCTGTCTTTAGGCGAAAAATACGCGGTTTCATAGCTATAGCTCGATCTTACTACGGGACTTTCTGGATGTTTAAGTATCCCACTAAGCTTGCTCTATCCCTACAGTAAACAACAAGCTGTCTGCTAGCCCAGAGTGGAGGAGAGAGATCCAATTAGCTTACTTTGAACTCTTCCTATCCGAGTAGTTCCTATCCCAGTAGGTAGTAGGAAGCCAAGCAAGGATAAGAGAGAGATCCTATGGTTAGGCCAGTTAGTTAATGCTGGAAGGTTATAGAAGACGAAAACGATGGATGTCCTAAGTGACAATGCCATCGGAAAATATACTCTTTATTCGGACTAGCACACGAGGGCGTTAAGCACCTATCTTACTAATACTAATAAGAAGAAAGGTTTGGAACCCTTATTATTAGAGAAAGGGGATAGAGAATATCTTACCTGTAGGATTGACCATGAACTTCCTTACCTCACTTGCGGTTCTCTAAGGTCTTCCAAAAGGCTTCTTGAAGGTTAGGTTAGATAAAGAAAGATAAGAATAGAATGGATGAGGTAGTTCTTTCTTTCCTCCTACTGGTAGGGTTAGATCAAGATAGACTGCGTTAGAAGCCATTAGAAGTAGCCCTCTCTTGCTATTAGCTCCTGTAGCTAAGCGAATGGGCCCCAAGCTAGGAGCTAATCTCTTTCCTGTAGGACTCAGCATTCCCTGTGCTGGTAGTGGCATAAGGACTAGCATCTTCTTGTTTGAGAGCTATAAGATAAGCTAGGAAAGCGCAGTTTTAATGAATAAAGATACGTAGCGTAGTGAGCGCTTCCCATGTGTGGAGCGTGAAGGTCTCTCTTTCCCTTCTCTTGAGCTCGTTGTCTTTTCTTACTGTGCTGTGTTGGCTGTAATCTACCGCTGCTCGATTGCTTTAGCGAATCAAGCATCTTTTATGCAATTTCGATTTGACTCCACCAGAACAATCTCCATGAGTCTAACTCTTCAGAGAAGTAAAGTCGTGTTTTCTCTTCCCGGACTCGGGTGCTTTTACCTCTAGGTGAGGTTATTCCCGTCCTTGCTTTTCTGTTAGTGGAATAAGGCCTTTCCCTCTCTGTGTGGGAGAGTGTGAAATAGGGTCGCTAGTAGATATCTGATAATAGGAGCATCTCGGGATAGCCTCCATTGAGATTCTATTGCCAGTTCCGTGTAGAAAAAGATAGAGGCATCTCACATATCAAGTAATAGTCATAAAAGAGGTTAGATCTAAGCAAGGAAAAGCGATCTAGGAACAAACTACCAAAGAAGAAGAAGAGCCTGCTTGGCGTAAGTGAACAAGCGAGTGAGTGACAGAGCGCAGAGAGAGGAGGGGATCCGAGTGTGCTTGTAGCGAATTCTTTAATCTGTAACCCAGCACCACGTAGGACTACCGACGTAGGTAGCTAGTAGTTAAAGGTGGGGGTTCGGGCTTCCCGTATTGAGGTCATCGATCGACAGGGTGCTACTCCGGGCTTAGAGCCCCTTTCGTCATCCTCCATTTGTGAAGGCATCAAGGGCCCTCTATGTTTGTTAGTTTGCCTGCCCTGGGTTGGTTTGGCCTAGGATCCCTGGAGCGAGGTAGCTAGGACGAGAGGTACCTCATTAATGTACCTACTCTAGCGGGATTGAGTGAACATACTCCAAGGCTGCGTCACCAGCAGCGCGAAGGTCAAGCGAGATCTCTGCAGTTTGATCTGCTCTTTCCTTCGTATCCGCCTAGCTGAAGCTATCCGAGTAGCGTCTTATTTCGTTACACAACTATTTGTCTAAGAGACCGCTTTTCCTACCTCCGTACACTCTTAACTCTTAAAGGCATCTTGCTTGCCCGTCCCTCCATTCCAAAGGACTGGGATAAGGGCTTACCTCTGTAATATGAACTGCTAGTTGGGATTGAGTAGCAGGGCATTTAGTTCTTTCCTATGCGCCTATTAGGAAGCTCTGGAGCGTGACCAGCAGCCTGAAGTACCCCCGCTCTCTCTGCCCTTTCATGCGCAGTTTCCTTCCTCTCTCTCTAGGGATCGCTATCCAGGGTCGCTGGGCTAGTTCCCAAACATACTCTTTAGTTAGAGAATCTCTTGTGCACCAAAATCTTTGTAAAAAACTAGCACTCTTCATCATACGATTCTTTCCTATGATTATATTATTCATTCCACGTGGAAAACCGTCTACTCTCATTGAGTTAACCCCGCTCACTACGAGATTGAGAGGTTACCCCACGAACTGAGCTCCTTCTCGCTTTTCTTGGCTTGCCGATCCTGTCATATAGGAAGTTCTTCCGTCTTGCCTGGTTGACCAGGCTACCCCTTCACTGATTCAATCTTTATAGCCTCAATCGAAACATCAATTCTATGACAAGTTTCCTCTATCCAAATCCTTCGTTTGAAGCATCTAATGCATCATAAAAGACTTCAATAAAAGGGCCTAAAGCAGCAAGAACCCTCCATTCATCCGCAGCAGATCGTGCTCAAGCTAAAGAGGCTCACTTTCTAGTAAATGAATGCGCGAGCACGGACGCAAAAGCAAAAGCTAATAACAGAGGCTTTCTCCTCCCCTTCGCCTTCCTCTGAGCTTGAATCAGACCCCAAAAAATGCTGCAACCTTCGGCCTAGATATTTTATAACCTTCAGAACTCGAACCAGACCGAACTCGACAAAGTGAGTTCTCTTCCCCGATCCGGTTGA
>JAJHSJ010002846.1:25000-67500 GCA_021015155.1 Magnolia officinalis
CCAAGACTTAGGAGCTATAGTTTCCCACTTGACTGTGATGAAAGATGTTCCCCACCTCACCCTATATAAGATAAGAGCATCTGAGAATATATCCGTCTCTCACTTCTTCGATCGATCCTGTTAGCAGCTACTTCGATCCGGTCGAGTAGGTCTCAACTTGATACGGAACTATCTGCTCTCTCTGCTCTATCTGATTCTGCTACTGAGCTATCGGCAGAGTTGGAATCCCTGATCCCAGTGTGCTTCCTGTCCTAATACTAAGACTCGGTTGTGAGCTCAGCCCTATCCCTGCCGGTCTAGCTGGTCCCCCCCAAACCTTATTAGTCGAGCTAGCTTCTCATTAAGTTGCTTTCACTTCTAAAATGTAAGACTCAAGCGGCTTGAGGAAAAGAGTTCCTTTCTTCATTCTACTATTGTTGGGCTTTGCTTTCGTCTCAGTCAACTTCTTGACTTCAAGAGATGCACTAGCATAAGGCAGTTCTCCTGTAGTTTCATAGGAGAGTTCCGCCGGGTAATACCTCGATCTAAGACTACGTGGGCCAGTCTTTCCTTCGTGTGTTCCCTGTCAGAATGAGATCTATTCTATTTGGAAAGAAGGTGACTCAAGAAGCTCGTGTTCAGTATTAGGAATATCAACCTCTTTGACAGCAGCTTGCCGAGTCGGGGGACTCTGAATTAGGCCGAAGAAAGGCTGAACGACCGTCGTGTGGTTACATCTTACCCAAAAGGTTCCACAGCATGTCTTTCGAGCGTATTGAGGCTGTCACCGCTATAAGTGTACTAAAAAGGCAGGCATCTCTCTATTGATTAAGCTATAACGTCCATATTCTGAAAAGTGCTATAGATATGGAAAGAAAAGCAATTGGTGGAGTGACAGCCAGCATCCGAAAGCAAGGCAAAAGGGGTCTCTGAGCTAGCATGCCCAATCTGAGTTGGGATTTCATCTTGTATATATACGCAATTTGAACTTGCATTACATAACAGAATACGGAAGCCCGAGCCAAGGAGGAGATCATCAAAACTATAGCCCGAGCAGGGTGAAGGATGTCCGGTTCCTACCTTTCAAGGTTGTTTCCCCTAAGAATGGTTACTGGTAAAGGCCGTGCTGGCTAGTGCGTCGGATCTATAGTCGTAACTAGCAGATCTGGGGTATAACCGACCGATACTCCGGAGAGACTGCATCAGTGCTTTCGTGCATTAATTATGTAATTAGTTGATCGACTTGATTTGATGGCTATTTCTCGATCTGCTGGAATAGGATTCATCTTCCTCTCTTCCTTTACTGCCTATATTCTAGCAGAGGTAGTTCGGAACGTGTTCAGTGCTTTAAGCTCTAAATCTTATCTGTAGCAACATTGATCGCATCTCTAGGGATTTCCTTTGGGGTCATGGCTCTGATAGAAAAGGTCTGCATCCTATTTTTTATTAAGTGGGAAGAGGTTTGTAAACCCGGGAGGACTGGGTATTCGTAAAACTTAACAAAACAACTTGGTCTCTTTAGCTAAGCTCAACTGGTCTGTTGCTTAAAATAGTAAGAAACTATTCTCTAGAGTCATTAAAGCTAAATACCTGAATAGGAATGGGGTTGCAACCTCTTTTAAAAATGGTTCTCACATCTGGAAAAGCATGGGCAGAGGATGGGAGCTCTATGCTAGCAGTGTCCAATGGAACATAGGTAGTGGTAGTTCCATATCCCTCTGGTTTGATAATTGGCTTGGTTTGGGGACTCTTAGATCCCTTATCTTTGGTCCTCTGAACAGAGGTGAAGAGAATCTCCTTATTTCATCCTTTCCTCCACTCCTTATAACAGAGTGAATCGTATCGTTTATTTCTGTGTTGTTTTTTTCTTTTTGGAAGAGGAAGAAATTTCTTCTCCTCCGCTTTCATCCTTTGAACTCCTCTATCAGAAGTAGTTCGGATGGACTCGTTGAGAAGCACCATTACCATAGAGCCATTAACGGATCTAACGTTGATTTCTGTTTGATGGAGGATAGCTTTCTAGAGATAGAGAATCTTCCTTGCCCGTGACTCTTGCCATAGGCTCTTCTTCTTTAGTCCGTTTTGCCTCACTTGCAATCCTATCCATTCCATCCTATGCTGGAAAAGCTTTTCTTCCTCCCCCCATCGCTTGCTCTGCCTTCTGCTCTGAGGAAGATTGACTTTCTCCCCCGCCAATTCTCTAGTCCCATGGGATCAAGATTTCTCATAGTACAACCCTTCTTTTAAGGCCTCTTTCTTTAGTTGGAATCTTTAGTTTCCTATGTCTGTAGTGGGTAGCTCAGTAGCTCCACAAATGCCTTTATTTTTGAGTAAAGCCCATAAAGCTAGCAAAGACAGCTCTACCGCGAGCGAGTAGCCTTTGCCAAAGAAGCGCTAAGAGCTGACTTCTTTCTTGCCTTGTCAAAGTTAGGGGATGTCAGGAGTGAGGGAGTGAAATGGAAGTTTCACAGTGAGAAGTCTAAGGGTAAAAGATCCCTAGTCTGATAGCTTCAGTTAGTAGTTTAAAAGCTATGTTTTGAGTATGAGTTCCTCTTTTGACACAATAATAAGCAGTTAAGTTACCGTGTCCAGTATCGACAATGCAGTCTACAGATGCGGGCACAGAGTCGGCTTAGTAACAGATTCATTCAAAGAGGTTAGTTACCCGTCTTCGATTTACAGATTCGGTTTAGTGAGAATAGCTCTAGTCTGAGAGCTTAAGCTATGAGTTGAAAAGTGAAGTATGGGCGCCTCTTTTCTTTAACCACAATAGGGTTCAAGCCTAGCGCGCAGAAAACAGAGAAGAAGCAGGAGCCGAGCAGTCCACCGATTCGGCTTAGGGCTAATAGCCCTAAAAGAAGCAGTCAACGGTAGCCGACACCGGTTTAGTTACCATAGCCCTAGTCTTTTTGCGGACTCAAGGTGACTTCTAACCAGGAGTTCCTCAGAGCACACAATAAAGAGTGCCGTTGGCGACTCTGGTTTCGGGTTAATCTCAATAGTATGATAGCGTATGTCAGGTAGTTACAAGTGAGATAGATGTGTAACTAACCTCTAAAACTAAGCCAAGGCCCGCCGATTGAAGGGAGGTAACCGGTTTGCGAGGTTGCTTGCAAGGCGAAGGAGATCCTGTGGTTCCGCGTGCATTATACTTATACCGCTGCTTCCTGTGGCGATTGCTTGTGTACCTTTTATAAAGAACTATCCATTCCTGCCTCTTGCTTGTAGCGATTGAAGTGACTCTTGCTTCTTCCTTTCGGTGCCTACCCCAGCGACTACCAATTCCAGCTTGCTTTTGTTCCTGCTCACACTCCTCAGCCTATACTCCTAAACCGATTATTTTGGCTTTCCCTTCCATTCGATGACTTCAAGCAGCCCTACTGGAATAGAAAATGAAGGCACCTTCGTTACAGGAAGAGGTGGTGATTGTACTTTGAATGGACAGAAACTCCAGCTGGTTGACCTGGTTACCTCTGCCAAAGATGCAGTGGATTGCTAAAAGATCGATTTGAAGCCAAAAACACCAACTTTCTTAAAGTTTGATCGTTCAGATTAAACTCACCTGTTGGAGAATCTATTTAAGACAAAATCCTTCCTTTCCTTAGCACAAGCGCTAAGCGATAATAAGACCTTGCTAGTTGGAAGCTCCTGCAGCGTCAACAGCAGCGGTCATTGCCCCCTTTCTGGCTTCCTTGCTTGGTTCCCTTCCTTGCCTGGCTGTTAGAGTTGACTAATGGCTTTCGCTATCCGTTTCGGAGAGCGTGAAATGAACTGAAATCCTGATCCGATCAAAGCGGATTCCAGAATCGAAACCTTCCTCAAGCAATTGCCTCTTCATCTTTCTTTCCCCACGCCTTCTGCCTTTGCTGTTCTTGTCTCTCAAAAAGGGGAGTCCACTTCCCGATTCGACCCATTCCTCTAAGTTGGATCAGGCGCTCATACTCGATCATGCCTTTCAGACTCGAATCCAAAGTCAGCTGGATGCGTACCTTCCTAGACTTCGACTTCGAACCCTTGTCTTGTTTTTCAAGAATAGCTGAAATGGCTAGTTTCTTTACTGAAAACCTCGATTTGCACCCTTTAAAATAAACTGAGGGGCATCCAAAAACGGGGATTTCAAAGCTCAAAACCTGCCCAGGAACAACCGAAACCTCATACGCGCCAGACAGCTGCCATACTGGAAGAACGAATTGACTCGACAAGGAAACCAAGTCAAAGGGTCGCGCCTGACAGCCAAGCCCGTGGAATGTAAGAAGGTAGCTCTCGCTCGCATGTGCGTTCCTCTAGTACTTCCTCAACCTGATCGTTCTGATTGAAGTCCGAACTAATTGGCAAGATATCCTTGCTTCATCCGATCTTCTTCTTCTAGGAGCATCCGATCAACATCTCCTTCTATTTCTATTTTCCTTTAGCAAAATATATAGCCTAGCCATAATAATACCTTGTGGTTAGTTCATATAATAAAGCAAGAAAGAAAAGATCAAGAATCAGAAGCGCCTTCAAGCAAGTCTACTGGAATCAAGGATTGAGTCGCTGGTTCACTCCTCCAATCAAGTGGTCAAGCCTGAAAGCCAATCCCTGAGAACCCGACAACTCGGCTAGCCCGGATCCATATCATAGGCTTCTTTGGTGGCTTTCCCCCTTCGCTACTTTCTTAAGATTGAAATTGAAGTCAAGGAACCTATAGACAAAACGCAGGTTTGGCTCATCTAGATAAAAATCTTCCAGTGGCAGCCAACAACATAGATTTCAGAGCCTAAAAGTAGCCCAGCAAAGCGAGCAAGTTTGGAAAGGAGGGACTCATTCCACCCGCCGCTTGGATTGCTGAAATCGCTCAATTGAAGCCAAACCGGGTTCCTCGATAGAGTCTATTGAGATGCCAGTCAACGGTTGGCAGGGCTTGTTATGCCCAAAACAAGGCTTTTTATAAAAGATTCTCGGAAGAATTTGTGCCTTGCCTTTCTTAGAGTTCGAAATCCCGCTGATCCAATTCGGATTTGACTTCATCTCCAACCCCAGAACCAAAAACCTCCCTGGAGCTTGGTCATCCCAGATGAGCTGAGCTACGAAGTTTGGCATTCGTGAGGACGCAGCATTGATCTACTATATAAGCAGAAAGGGCATTCTCGCTTATCTGTATATGAGAATTTGATAATTGGGTCACCGCGGCAGAGCTTCAATCGAAATAGTGATTCTTTGGCCAGGTTTGCTTATCCAACCCTCGAGTTTAAGGCATCTCATTAGGTCCCCCCATTATAGGCAGTTTCAAAGGCCCTAAAACGCCTAAACCCGGCCTTGCAACAAGGAACCTAGACAGAAGAACGGAATCGTAGCCTTCAAGCTGACGTCTGAATATCTCATTCATAATCCGACGAGTCAAATGAGAAAGGGGCGGTTTCATAGCTCGCGTCAACTGGCCCTTCGTCATCCTTTCTGTGAGGGAGCTTGTCTCCTCCAGCTTGTCTGGTTAATGGGGTTCTCTATTCAAAGATTCAAGAAGTCACTCCGCTTTCTGGGATGGAGAAGTTTCCCTTTCTTTGATTCATTCGCCCGACGTGATCATCTACTTTCTTCCAGTGGAGAAGGGACAGACCTTCCCCGTTTAGTCGAATAAGTCAAAGCTATTTTGGTCACAGAAATGGGAGAGACAAAAGCAAATCTCAAATCTTAGCCAATCCCTCTTGTAAGAAGGTAATCTTCCCTCTCGCCTGTGCGTGTGCGTTCCTATCTCTTATGAATGGGTCAACCGGATCGTGAAGATCTGACTTTATAGAAGCTGCGGAACCGCTCTGAATCCTCAACTTCGAACCATCTTTCTCAAGATCGAATTTAAGGCTAGGTTTCGTTTATATAGGCAAGGGGGTTGGCGGCATCTGACATCAAATCACCTTAGCTTCATCAACAAGGTCGGTCTCTTTCAAGGCTTCCTATGAGCAAGAGAAAAAGCAGACCTTCAAGCGGTCAACAGACCGGGTCCAGCCAACAAGGTTGAGCTATGAAAGAGAACAACTACTTATTATATATATATGAATTATTGAGAACGGAATTGAAATGAGGTTTTTTTTGATTCTTGAACTCTTTCGAATCTTGTACTTCCACCTGGGGCTTCCATTCGATTGGGCCTTTTCACACTCGATCCGTTACAGTCGATCTTGAACCACAATTTCTTTTTGTTAAGATCGATTGCTAGTGCCTCAAGGCCTGATTCTCATCCTTACTCACTGTCAAGGTCAAGGGAGCGGGCAGGCGCAGATTATGATAAAGAAGATGGGGGAAGAGAGAACAAGACGGGGTGAAGCGGGCTCAGGCCAAAAATTCACCAGGGTTTTTGACCTTTTATGGCATGTGATTTTGATGATAATGGAGGTGATCCGCGTGAAACGAAAGATTCTTCTAAACTGACTTTGCATAGAAGAGATGGACTTCCAATCCAAAAGCCTTTGTTGCCTCCTGGCCATGCGCCATCGATTCCAGTTGGAAGCCCCTTCTTTATTCGCTCTTCAGCAACTTCTTGTGCTCTAAAACACTAGAACGACTTGCCTCATAAGAGAAATGACCTGCGGGAACTCACTCCTGGGTTGGGGCTTGAGTTTCGGACATCCCTATTCTTCTTAGGCTCAACGAAGGCGCATAGGGGAAATCCACCAATGGGCATAGGTAGCCAGTCTAGCAAGAGAGGACTGAGCAAAGCGAAATGCTGTTTGTTTTTAAATAAGATAAAAGGGGTAGCTACTAAGGAATTCTTAAACCCGGCAGCGAGCGAAAGGGGTAAGGTAAGGTGTTAACGAAGTGAACTACTTCTTCTAGTAGCTAGGGTTGTCTTTCCTGCCAAAAGACTTTAGCAGACTACCTTGAAGGGACTGCAAGCTCTTAAGGTTAGTTGCTTACTATATATAGGGTCAACACTACTGAAAGAGAAGACTGAAAGCAAAGACAGGAATAGTAGATTGACTTTGTTAGATATCTTACGGTTCTCATGAGCAAGCGAACCCGGGATGACGAGGTCGGCAGCGCGGTTGAAAGCTCCTAAAGGAGTGAGTGAAGGCAGTGACCTGCTCCCAAGGGAGGCTTCCCGGATGCCCTAAAAAGCGTAGGTCGGAGATCTTGGGAAGCTTAGCGAGCTAATATTCCCCCCTATGAATATTAAGGCGAAGTCCTGGTCTACCTCACCCAGTCTCTATCCTATCCTTTCTTCATTAACTTGAGTCAAATCCAACCCTCAGCTCTTCGCCTAGCAGCAGAACAGCTAAGACATTCTTTTCTTGTTTGTCCTTCCAAAAAGAAACTATAAGTCCCTTGAACCGCTCGATAGACCTACTTTCTTCCTTCCTGTCCCGCTACCTTCTAATTCAACTATCCACTATATCTGTCTGTTCTTAATATATCTTAGTTATTCTTGGTTGCTTCCTCAAGCTACTCTTCTTCCTCTCCTATCTTTATCGATTAGGGCTCACCTCCTCGGATTACCAACTCGATAGTAGGGCGAGTGGGCTCTCACCTCCAAAGGACCCTTGCCTCCTGACCTTCCGTTGTTCTTGAATCTCTTGGCTCGGTATGCTTCTTTTGCAATTCCGGTTCGGTTGAGGTAGTTGCTTCCCCCTTACTATATAGGGCTTTTGGGCATTTAAAAAAAGCAAGTCTCTTTAGCTCCTCTATAGGTTAGGTTTAGTTAGAGGAGATTCGAATTTAATGATTTTATTACTGACTAAGGGAGCCTAGCTTTTCGAAAGATAATCATTTGTGCAAGACACGACAGGCTTCGCTCCTAGCTCGACCGGTCGGTGTAGGATTCAAGATTAGGTATTAAGTAGAGGATTCAATTCGCTAAAGATAAGATTCCAGATGAGGCAATGCATTATAGGTATAGGCTTCAACACGGAGAAAAGTGACTCAGGGATAAGGATAAGAGGCTGATCTTCTCCAAGCAAGAGCTCACCATCGACGGGAAGGTTAAGTCAATCTTTCTGGAGGACTCTGAACGCTCTTTTCAGTTTAAGATTTAAGGTCCGGGATAAGATAAAAAACTCCCCATTAAGGGGGAGAGGAAATCTCGATGGCAATCAAGGATTTATTTCGGAAGGGGTGCTTACTGAAAAGAGTTCAACACTATGCTCATTGCTTTTCTTCCAAAGTCCTTTGAAGCCAATCGGTTGAAAGATTTCAGGCCGCTCCTCAAAGCCTGTATAACACTGTCTACAAGCTTATCTCAAAAATCCTAGCAACAATAGGCTTAAGCCGATCCTCCCAGAGCTGGCCTAATCAGGAAGCTATAGTGAAAAGCAGGCACATCGGCGAAGGTGTTATCATCGCCCATGAGAACGATCCATTCTATGGACCGCATATCATCCAAGAAAGTGGTTGCCTGAAGCTTGACATGATGAAAGCGCTTTTAAGCCCTTCCCGAAAGAAAGAGGGAATGGCCCTTCCTCTTACCTTCTGTTGAGACTGAGATAGAGGACTGGGCTTTCTCCCTCTTCTACCGAGAGGCCGCGGGAGTAAACTCTGTCTCATCCTCATCCCCCCGGGATAAAGGAGGAGGAGTTTTGGTACTTCAACCGAGTGAGGACCCGCCTCTTTGTTTGAATCACTTACAGTTCGGGCAGACCCGCAGGACTGGAATTCTTAAAAAGAAGGAATGTCTCGCTTTTCCTATTCTAGTGCAGGTTCTTGCTCGGTATAAATCGCTTCACTTTGAGTTGGCTTGGCCCGCGCCTTGACAAGGCTGTTGTCCCTCCTTCTACCCGTAGAGAGAGCCGGAGTTACGCCTTTGTATGACGGATTGATTGATAGTAGGATCAATCATGTTTAGTTTCATTTAAGATCGGCATACCCCAGGTTTGAAGAATTCGATGACAGGCCTTCGCTGCAAAAGATCCCGGAATTGGTGGATTCGGAATCGGCTGGATTGGAGGGATCCGGAGCCACAAGGATCCTTCAACGAGTTTGAAACTCTTTTGATTCCAGGCGGCCGGCCCCTTTCTATGGAATTTGCTATAAGTAAAGCTTGTCGACTATAAAAGTCAAGGCCGGTTCGAACTTGTGATTTCGAGAGCCCGAAAAGCTTCTACAGCTAGAGGGCGGGTCTAGCAGAAAGCGAGGAGCTCGCAACAGCTAAATCACGATCTCCGGACGAGCTCATAGTGACATGAGGCTGCCTCTTTTCAATGCTGGAAGTGAAGCGAGCATTGCAGGAGCTATCTATTCCATCGGGGAGATGGCAAGCGGAACGCACCCAAAGTCATAGGCAATGACGTTTCCGAGCTACCACATTCACGCATGCCGCGGAAGATCATATGCAGTTTCCCCGATCTACCTGTTCAAGCGAGCGCTTGCAAGCGGCCAGGACGTACATCGTACAAGATGTCGCTCACTTCCTTTAGGAGGAGGGACCGGAGTCAACCTTACTCCCCTCATTTGCATTTGAGTTGGAGGTCTTACGCCTTTACCACTATGCATAGGGTTTCACCTCTCCTGGACGAACAATCGAGAAAGGAGCATTTCCCGCCCCGGTATTTTTGAAACATAAGAAGAGCCTGACTTTCTATTAGATTAGTAAAGCGCTAGCTAGCGCCCAACCTAATAAAGGAGCCTTGATGCTTTACTAATAGGTTTGATAAAGGCGCTTTTAAGCCCTTTTGCTTGCTGAGAAATGCCCCATTCTCCCGCCCCCCTAGAATTGGATTTTTTCTCGCCATTCCCCCTTCGAAGGCGTATTCGTCCCCTTTCGCCGCCCCATCGTCTGGGCTCTTCTTCAAAAATCGGACATCGAGAAAGCGTACGCTTCCCTTTTTCGAGTTCTTGATAACGAGGGGCCAAGCTACATAATCAGGAGGGTCTGGCGATCCGCTTCGATGGAGGGAGAAGTGCCCGCCAAAGTGTGCTTTATTGAAAAGGGGATATGAGACGGCTGGGGAATTTCTCCCCTAACTTTCTTCGGTTTGGTCAGAGGGGTGAGCGCATAGTTTAGTAAGGACAGTTGCTTTCCCGAGAGGGCTCCCTCATCCATTTCTAGGCTAAAAAAAGGAGATCAGATCTTGTCTTCCCTCTTCCCTTGGCTGAAAAGCCTTCTTCTTCCTTCCAACCTTGACCACCTCTCTTGAATTGAATTTCCATTCTTCGAAATCCCCCTCTTCTTCTATGAAGGCAGTCGAGGGAAGCGGGTTAGGGGGTGCGCTGCTAAGGCCCGGGGAGCAGAATCGAGTCAAACTGTGAAAAGTATTGGCATTCAGTTAGTTAGCACTACCTTCTTAGACAAATAAGTAGGGCTTTCTCTTCTTCGACTTACAATTAAATGTCTTATGCATCCTGCCTCATTGGCATTCTATTAAGGTGCAGTAAATCAGTAAGAAAGTCAAGCAGTAAAAGTCAAAGCTCAAGCCTACACAGTCAATGAAGGAGCACTAGCGTGAAAGGAAAGGCAGGCTACCTACTTTATATACGATTACGATAGGATATTCTATCCAGCCAACAAAGTTAGGAAGAATGCACCTGCCCTCTCCCTTGTGCTACTCCTACTCCTGTGCTATTCAATCAATGCTTTCGGGAAGCCAAGCCTCTGAACTTTTAGCTAGCGCTATTCCATTCAGTCCGGAGCCCAAAGAAGCGTAGGGAGGAGAGGGCCTAGTAGGGCAAGGGAGTACACTATATCCTATGGGAAGATCCCGGCAATACCAAGACTTAGCTTACAGCCCAAGCAAAGTAGGCGCATTAAACTCATTAGAATATCCAATTATGGGATGCTTCAGGAGTGCCATAAAAAAGAGGCCATTGGAATCGATAGCAAGGGCGTCCACGAGACCACAGAGCAGGCAAAGTACGCATCCACAGGTGAGATGGGGAGCTATAGAAGCACAGAGCGCTGAGAAATGTAGGTTGAGACAAAAACCAATACAAAGGCCTCTGAAACTGCCTCAAATAGTGTCATTCACATCATTTGCAGGGAAACTCGATGAGTAAGACTCTTTCTTTCAACCAATCCCATGAGCATGTAACCAGGGAGAAGGAAGATGTGGGGGTAGAGTGAGGGTTGGAATTCGCCCGTGGTCGAACTGTCCTAAGGCTGTGGTAGAGCCAGAAAGCTAATACCGAAAGGTGGGAATGAGACGGCCGGGGGAAGAAAGAGCCACCCCAGGGAGGAAAGCCGAGTGCCCATCCGCCCGAGGAAGATCTGAGCAAGGTGTATAGTGAGAGGGAGAGATGGCAGCAGATGTTGTTCCGCATCAAGACGTTGCTCCGCATCACAGCTTAAGGATATGGCTATGGATTTTTGGTTCGCTCGCGATCCGCACCTGGCTCAACTAATAGTACCCCTTCCCCCTTCCGAATATCCTTATATAAGCTACTGCAGGGTATGGCTCTCTACCTGAAAAAGCTGCTATCTACCTTTAGGTTTTAATGCCTCCAATGCCATTCAATCGAGTTTGGATAATTTAAACATACCTGCTACTAAGCATATTTAAATACATCAAGGAGCTGGTAATGTTTCTGATGCAAGCGAAGATAGTCAAAATGAAGAATCTTCTGACGTTATCCTGCATCAGCCAAATCTTGCACTTTCTGCGTTCCCAACACTAGGAAGTATACTATATATACCCGGGACCTCATCTCCTACCTTATGGCAAAGACCACCCTTTTGAAGCTATAGAGGTTAAGGAGGAAGATATAGCGAACATTTTTGTTGGAAGATCCCTTGGCACCTCTGTAGGTTTCCAAAGTAGCGGACTTAGCAGTCCCCCTACCTGAGTCAAGCTTCATCCTTGCCACCTTGAAAGAAGACCATCCAACACGATGACCTCAGCTTCATGGTTGTAGCTGGTAGATCCGTCTACCCCGGACGAATTTATAAATCTTTCCCTGAAGCTTGCATACTAATTCCTTTCTTTTTCTTCTCTTCTCGGGGATAAATAGGGGATGGTACTTTGCTTCGCTCCTCGCTTTTGTTCAATTATAAATAAATAACCACTTTGATGGAGATTTGTAGCATCATTCAAGTAAATACAGATTGAGATCGTAGAAACATGAGCTTGTGATATAGCTACACCTAATTCCGGACCGGTTAATGCAAGAACTATAAATAAAGGACCAGGATCTCCTATGAAATAAAAAAGATCATTCATACATAGCATAGTCCAAGCGGACCCACTTAAAATCTTTACTGAACTATGACCGGCCATCATATTAGCAAATAAACGTATTCCTGAGCTTAATGCGCGAAAACAATGAGGGATTAGCTCAAGGAGTACTAAAAAAGGTGCTAACGGCAGTGGGACTCCTGCGGGTAATGAGAAGCTTAAAAAATGAAGCCCATTTCTTTGAAATCCCACTATAGTAATGCCAATAAAAATCGGAAATGAGAGACCCAAAGTAATGAGAAAATGACTTGTGACTGTGAAGCTATAAGGTATCATACCCTGGGGATTACGAAATAACGAAAAAGTAGAAGTGACCGAGATGCGAGGGGAAAACTTTTGTTGAACATTTCCGGAAAGACCACCTATTTGTTCGTTTACCGGGTTCGGCACGAAATCATGAATAAGCTCTACCAAGGATTGCCAAGCATTTGGTACTGAGTTTCCCCCTCCGTTTTTAGTAACAAAATGAACCAGAAGTAGGACCAAACTGAGAGTTAGCAGCATAGACAAAGATGGATTTGTGAATGAGAAAGAAATTTTTCCAATATTCATAGGAATCAATGGGAGAATGGAAAATTGCTCAAGTGGGCTGTTGGGCGTAATCGTAAGAAACACTTTGAATTTCATCCCTTTTGTTCCGCTTCTTGCTCTCCCAATTCAGAAAGACTTGTCGGAAATCGCCGGTTGGGTTGGTCCGACCAAGAAAGGCATGGGAGTTCCAGGCGTCGGGCCGAGTCAAGTAAAGACTGGCTACCTATAAAGATCCCTCACTGCACACTTTCTATATCTCTGTCTACATCCAATCAGCTGGGCCCTCAACCAATGGAGCTCGCCTTCTACGGGACTGGGCCCATCCCCCTCAGCTGGCGTTAGGATGACCCCCACGACGGATGCCCGGTGGATACAGCCGGCCGTACGGATTCGGCTAGGGCCGTCGAAACTTCTCCCTTACCAATCCCAAACCTAACCAACTTTCAGTTGCCGCCCGGTTTCAAAGTGACCACCCGGAAGAACGAATGGCGCAGAACAGAGAGAAGTTCTTTATATACGTCAACTGGATAAGCCCCTTCGGGGGGTGAGAGACGACTCGACGAATATGATCGACCAGCAAGGAAGAGTCCGGGGCTCTGTCCTCACGGGAAACCTTCTTTCGGTCGAAGACCTAACTGACGCCGCGGGTCCTCTCTCGGAAAGGCAATGTGGTCACTCAAAAGACGGGTGACGTGGCACCCTAGGTGTCTGATTTTTCTCCCTTCTCTCTCCTCTAGTTATGGATGAGAGTAGGTGAGTTAGGGCTTCTTGGTGGGTGGAGTTTAGTTTCTTCTAGGGTTTGGTTCTCTCTTTCCCGGGGAAAGAAAAATCCTAACCCTCCCCAGGGTGTGCTGTTTTGCGATCTGTCTGAGGCGTTCTCTTCCTCTCGCTATGGGCTTCGAGTTGGTATAACTAACTATACTATATATAATATAACGAACTAGTTATATATAACTAACTAATCGTTTTCGCACAGATCAGATCTTACCAGGTTAGTATGAATATGTCGGGTTAGGGTTTGATTGCCCTGTGAGTTATCTGGTGAGGTTGTTTCCGGCATCGGTTTCCACCTCTGCTCTGGTTTTGCCGTAAAAAACTTTCTTTGATCAATATTCTAATTGTTTATGCAGAGATACCCCAGGGGGTTTGATTCTTTTTTTTTTTTCTTGGATACAAGAAAGAACAAAAAAACCTTGTGGTTTTCAGTAACAAATCCGACCCAATGCGCGACTTTTTCTATCATATTGAAAATTTTAATTTCATGTCTGAGAAATTCAAATGTTATAACATAGCCCTTCTCCTTGTCACCTCTCTTTTTGGGTGACCTCGAAGAGGCCATCGCAACTACTCCTTCTTCTTCAGAGTCTGGGTCATAACAGAGGCATGCACCCTCATCGCAGTTGCATTCTTCTGCCTCTGACCGTCGAGGGAGGTTCAGTCTCCTTAGAGACGGCTCGAACTTCTTTTCCTTTAGGCCAGATGTCCTTCCAGTTTGAGCATACAACTCGCTTTCCCTTTCTCTGTGGAGGGGAACTCGACGTTGATATGCTGCCAGCTCTACTAGAGTGGCCTGTTCGAGTTAAGGCTGCCTCCGCTCGCCCTCTTATCGCCACTTTTTCCTCTATACACCTACCCCTTCGCCGAAGCTTCTGGCTTTTGATCAAGGCCCACTCTCTATGTTCGTATAAGTAAGGGAATGTACCTCTTGCAGGGAGTCTTTTGTCCCTTCGGGATCCCTCCTCATTCTTTAACGGGCCGGAATTCTATCTAGACAGTTCCGCATGCGGCGCTTTCTTCGAGCTTCCCTATTTTCCCCTTTTCCCCCCGTGCCGCGGTCCCACTGCAGGTAGCCACCCGTCTTGTTGCAGCTTTTCGTCCGTCCATAATAGCAAACTCGCCTTTGTTTGCTCTCCGCATCGTCAGAGCGCCCCGCCCCGGGACGTTGGCTGCTGTGTACGAAGATTGGGCTAGGCCCGCACTTGTTCCATCCAGCCCAGCCCGAAGTCGTACAATTCTTGTTCAATCCATAAACTGGTCCCCCCGTATTTTACCACTCGACTAAAACCGAATCCGGCCTCCGGTTAATAAATAACCCAATTATTCTTGGAAAAGGTTGATCGATGAGTTGTTTCTTCTCCCCGCGGAGGGCTCCTTCATCGCAACGATTCTTCCCCGTTCAAGAAGAACTGTTTTCGTAATCGAATTACGAAATAGATATACGAACTGTATAGGATCATTCGCTGGAATGGGATAAGTGATTCTTTTATGGGATCCCAATGGGATATTCGAATCCACTGAAGATGCAATAGGTATTTGTGATCGATCAGCTTCAAGTATGACCGAGGACTTTCTATCTGCATCCATAATAACTACACAATCTGGTTGTTGGTTCGACCCGAAATTGATCTTCTTGTTTCTCGAACGGATTTTTTTCGGACTTGAACAATTGGTCAAAAAACCCCCGATCCTCCATTGAGAATCATTGATACAGCCGATTCTCGTCGCCATTTGTTCAATTATCTCATCGAATAACGAATTGGTATTTACAAAGAAGGAACGGCCTTTTTGACGAATGGGAGATCCTATAAAATGACAAGCGTTTCGTAAACAAATCAGTGTTTTGTCTGAATCGAGAATAGCAATTCCATTTCTGGAACCACAGATATAGACTTTGAAATGGTGAGCAGCTACCCGACGGCCTAGATGTGCGTTCGTACTCAGTAATTTTTGAATAACAATAGAATGGATTGTCATTTTTTTTTCATTCTTTCCTAAAAGAAAGAGAATGAGCACTGTGAACTATCCGCTTCAAAAGGATAGTGGCCCGAAAACAACGTTCGACTTGCATGTGTTAAGCATATAGCTAGCGTTCGTTCTGAGCCAGGATCATACTCAAAATCAGAGTTTGATCCTGGCGAACCGGGCGTACTACTTCCCAACCTTCTGTGGACCTTGCTTCTCTTATGATTTTGACTACTTTCTTTAGAAAAGTGATTGATATCAAAGAGAATCTCAGTCTAGTCACTCAACTAATCCACTCGTGGAGTGCTAGTGGTATAGTAGTAGTGTGGTAGTGGAGACTCCGCCCCTACCTCAAAAAGCTGAAGGAAGGTATTAATGCCCTCTGATAGAATCAAATCCACCATAGGAGAATGTTTTCCCTTGAAAAGCAAAAAGCAGGCCCTTTCTTTTGCAATAATAAGGTCTAGATCCAATGCTGAAGCCGAGTATTGTGCAATGGCATCAACAACTAGTGAACTTGTATGAGTTGGATCTCTTCTGACTGAAATTGGGATTTCGGTCACAGAACCCCATGGACATGTTCTGTGAGAATCAGAATGCTATCCACATAGCCTCCAAGTAGGTCTTCTACGAGAGAACAAAGCATGTAGAAGTCGCCTTACTCACTTAGGGCATTTTCTCGGGGAAAAGGTGATTGCCGGAATCATCTCAGAACACCAACCATTAGAAGTGGAGATCAATTGCCGATCTCTTCACGAAGGGATTGGGGAAGGCCATCCTTTTTCTTCTCACTCGCAAACAGGAAATGATCGATATCCATTCTCCAGTTTGAAGGGTAACATGTAGAAGTGATTGTTTGATTCTTCAGTATAATTAACTAAAAAAATCACAATAGAAATTCAATTTCTCTTAAGGGTATTACTTTAGCCCTTCTTTGATTATTAAGGTTAGGGAATCTTAGGCTTTTCCTCTTTTGAGGATGTACTAATAATATAGAAATATATTATATCAAGTCAATAGAATGTTGCATTCTTTTGCCCCACAACTTTTAGTTCTAGATTTCGATAGGGATAACCACATCAGTTCGAAAGAGAACGGTACCGTGGCGGGAAGTTGTTCGAAATAGAAAAGAAGAATGAGGTCATGATCGGAAGCGAATGTGGTCCCCGCTTTTTGAATAGTGTCCTGCAGATGGTCTTCCCAATCCGAGTAGATTAGGAAAAGATCCAGTCTGCATCGGATTTCCATTTCCTTCCCTTTTCTCATGTTAGACCAAGTGAAAGAAGCGCCATAGAGTGGGAGGTCAACCAAATCACAATCAGCAACGTGATCCGCGAAATCTTCAATACCTCTTCTCTGATTTTCGGCCAGTAAGAACCCCTTTCATATTTGATTGCATAAGGCATTCATTTGAGTTTCCACTAATGCACCAAGGTAGGTTGGAAACAGTATGGATGAATCTGAGCTCATTCTATAGGTCTTGCTTGTGAGAAACTGATGCTGGAGCATAGACTTATGTAGCCATCCATTCCAAGTTGTAGTCTAGGGACAAAGTCAAAATCGGATGGATCTATAGAATAGAGCGATACAAAGCACGGCTTGTAGCTACGGGATATGCTAAGGAGTGATGACCACAATTAGGACCACTATTACAATTGCTGCAGTCAAAGGGTGGCCCTCAGCTCGATGTCAAGAATGCATTTCTGCATGAAGACCGGAAGTATACATGGAGCTTCCTAAAGGATTCTCAGACCAAAACCGTCTGCAAATGAAAGAAAGAAAGCTTTACTGGCACCATCTGGATCATTCCGGTGGTGGGGAGGCTCATCACCTCCCTCCTTCGTTCCTCTCCCGGCTTTATTAGTTAGGCGAGTACTTTCGTTCCTGAGCATGAATCCAATTTGAAAATGAGTACGTGATCGTCCCAAAGGCACACACAGAGGCCATTCTTTTTTATTCTGTGTGAAACCTTTGATTCTTCGCACGGGTCACAACGTCTACCAAATCAAAAGTCCTTCTGGCAACAGAGGGACGCGACAGCGAGAATCTCCAGCTTGATGCACTGGCGCCACCTGAAAGCTGACAGAATATTGTCAGTCGTCAAGGCGAGGGGCCTTCTGCTGCTTTCTGCTCTCAACCAGATTCAAATGAAAGAATTTAGAATTCCATTTTGAATTTGATCGAGCACTTAGGCACTAAGGCCTGGCGGGGCACTATGGAAAGCGCCCGACGATTGGCTGGATTGTTTTAAAAAATCCAGTCCAGTTGGTCGTCACAGGGTGTCTTACTAAGGAGAATTGTATCGCGGCGCACCTCCTGATCCAGGAGATCCGGAAGCGTCGGGCGGTCCAGTGGATGACTCTTCACCTCCCTGTACCTAAAGACTGATTCGACGTTGTTTGATGGCCTATTATGGCGGACATGAAGACTGGTTTTGTCCCCGTCAAGTCTCAGTTTCCCTGACACGTTCCGGTCTGCCTCGTATCATTCCAGCGTTTTCTCGAAGAATGATTATGAAACGTGATGATCGTGCAGATGTTGTTGTGCATTTTGACTTGTTTTGGTTTTCGATCTGTCGGATGATATTACTCATCCCACGGGGGAGACTTAATGTCTCCTCGATCACCCGGCCGAGACTGTAAGATCCTGATGCGGCAACAGCGTTTGCGCATAGTAAAAAGGGGGTCTCAGTTTTAGAACCTCTGGTTCTGCCACGGATGCTTAGGTATGTCCCCCGTTATGACTCGATACCAGTTGAACGTCGGTTATCGGTTCATACCGAGTGGGTCTTATACTCCATCCATGGGCAAACGTCTTTATGGTCTCACTTCAGTGTGTGTTTGCAGCCCTACCAACAGAAGCTGCTGCTCTGCTGAGGCGTTGTGCCTCTCCAGAGCGAACTCTTTTTGAGTCTGTGAATACCCTTTCTGTCATTGGTCCTTATCATTGGACTAAGAGAACTGTGTTCCCTGGTTCAGAGGTTGGACCATCTCATGAAGGGTGGGACGCGTGCTGGCGTTGGTTGTATGAGCTATCTGCCCATACAGTTTACGTTGGTGCCCCTATACCTGGAGGCCGACTAGCGTGTTCTGTTGAGGGTGCGGGCAAAGCCCGCATCTTTGCAATTGTAAATCCGAAACCAGGTTAGGGATTTGGCAAAACCGCTCCGGTTGATGAGGATCCTTCGATCCGTCCGATGGGACGTATGATCCATTAAGGCCTCTTCGCTTCAAATGGTAGGGTAGTCGGACGATCGGTTTTCTTTTCCTTTGATTTGAAATCTGCAACGGATACGTTGCCCGCAGGTATCACTGAGATTCTCCTCGGGCAGCTGTTTGGTGTAGGGTTTGCTTCTGCATGGATGACCTATTTGTTGAGATGGGTGCGTTTTCATTTACCATTTAAACGCGCAACTGCTGACCGTTTAGGTCCTAAAGTTTGTTTCAACACTGGTCAACCTCTTGGTTTTCTTGGCTCTTGGCCTTCATTCGCATTGACCCATCACCTTATCGTGTGGATGGCGGCCGAGGCGGTGTATCCCGGACGTCGGTTTACAGCATATGCTATTTTGGGCGATGACCTTGTCATCGCCGATTAGAAGGTTTAAAGTCTCAGGCCATCATGGCTGAGCTCCAGGTTGTCATATCAAAAGAGAAAGATCTCATATCACGATCTGGTTGCTTTGAGTTTGCTAAACGGTTTTTCATTCGTCAGGGAACTCCTGCTATTTCCCTTCCCCATTCTCTGCTCGGATGATTGCCGCTTGTGTGAATTCTATTGCTGTGGGTCCCGTGTGTGCTCGAATAGGATCGTTTAAGGATTCTATTCCTTTTAGTTTCACTTATCGACGCTTAGGATAGATAGACTTTAGCGGGCCTTATAAATAAGGGGGTGCTAGTTATCGAGTTTATGGCGCCGCCCACAATCCAAAAAGTCAAAGATGGCGTCGGCATTTACTCGTTATGCTCTCTCCTAATAGTGGTGTATTCCCCCTTCCCTTGGTATTCTGGTTGGGCTATCCTGATAGGATAGTCTACTGTTATACCTTGGGAGTTGTAAGGGCGTATCTTCTTTCCAAATTGAAACCTGAGGATTTCCAAGAAAAGGAAATCGATAGTTTGCGTTCCTTTTGGAAGGATGCTGGTCTCATGTTTGATCTGGTAGCGATGAAAGAATGGATCGACATTCACGAAATTTTAAGAATCAAGGCAAGCTGCTATGGAGACCTCTAATAAGCCAATGGAAATGTCAGCACTTGCTACGATGTTTCGCAAGTAAACAAAGGGGGTTTTACAAACCACACTGCCCAGCGTGGAAGAGGTAAGAAAGGAGGTCTGAATCGACCTGTTTGCAGTCACTGTAGCAAAACTGGTCACACAGTTGATCAGTGTTGGGTTCTTCAGTCTAGCCAATAAAGTCACTAGCATTTCTATTGCACATAAAAATATCAAAAGTGATGACATCTGCTGATGCCTATGTGAGTCATCTTCGGCTTGGATTGGTCCTTTTTTCCTCTTTCATCTAGTTCTGAAGCCTAGTTTCCTCTATCATAGGAGCTCCCCTTGGCTGCAAACACGTCACCGTCAGTGTTCTTGACCTGTGACAACTATATGAACCTATGATTCAGTTCCATATTTGATTTTTTCTAAATCAAAATTGATTGAAATTGCAACAATCTTTATTGTTATTTGGAACTATTGAGGATGCTGCAGCTGTTTGGTTTCACCTCTAGATGGTGTGAGTGGATCAGGGCTTGTGTATCCACGATTTCATACTCAATCTTATCTACTGGCCCCCCCTATGGTGACTTTCAGGGGACTAGAGAAAGACGACAAGGAGATCTTCTTTCTCCATACCGATTCATCTTGATGGCGGACTCCCTTGGTAGGCTTATTGATTAGGGAGCAGCTTCGGGACTTGACTCCAGTTTCCATCTCTCACAATCCATGCCTGCCATTACCCACCTCCAGTATGCCGCCTATGATGCAATTCTTTTGATAGGAGCCTTTATGAGCCTGATTTTGCTAAGGTACGGGCTATGAAAGAAACTCTAGCCCTCTATGAATCTGTTTCAGGGCAAGCAGTTCATTATAGTCAAAGTCCAGCCTTTTTGGTCAATGTCCCTGAGCATATAGATATTTGTGCAGCCTTGGGCTGCCCTAGCAGCAACCCCCCTGGCCACGTCAGTTATAGCGTTCAATTCTCTCGTTATTCGTAACACCGAACTCGCTAAAGCCCCAGCGATAAGCCCCTTCGGGGGGAGGGAGAAATCCTCTCATCCGTAGCCTTTCTACTATTCCCTCGGGGGGGGGGGGCTTCCAACCTGATTCCTTCGTCAGCGTGATCCTTATGCCTAAGAGGATCGTACCCAGTGTCACCGTTCAAATTCCGTTCGCATCGGGCCTGCAATATATGAAGCCAGCTCCTCACTCAACTCAGGGATTCACCCAACGAGTGGCGGATTCGTCTTAGGATTTGGATGGAGTCTCGCTCAGCGGGGGGATTCGGATGGACGGAGAGTTTTAGATTCAATAAGGATGGTCAGATTCATAGATGAAGATCAAAATGGTGTACTTCACCATTCAACATTGCTCACGAAAGCAATTGAAACGACGGTGCTCGCTCGGTTGATCAAGCAACTAACTTCAACTACGTTACACTAACTAGGAGCGCGGTTCATTATTCTATAATAAGAATATAATAATATATATATATATTTATTATAGAATAATTTATGAAATGAAACAAACTGGTCTGCTCTGGTGTTCGTGCATTCATTATTGCAATACAAATACATCAAAGTTCACGCCTCCACTACACTAGTTATGGATAGGATTCGGGCCAGACGGAACGACGCCTTTTTGAACCATAACCTGAATCAAAGTCAGGAGCACCGTTCAGATTTTGCGCGACACTGCTGCGGGCAGCAGAATTGTCTCCACTGGACCTCTTAGAAGAATCCCGTACTCCGAAGGGGAGCTGGGACAGGATCAAAATAACCAGCAGCCCCTATCTAGTGACGGCAAAGCGCGCTGCCCTACCATCACTGCAAAACTGATTGAGCTGCGGGCCCGAGATTCTATGGGGGGGTACGGGGGGGTGCATGATTAACGGATCAACACATATAGAAAGCATGATATAAAAAGCCGTTAACGGCGGAGTCCATATCGCATGATTAACGGATCATCAATATCGCGCCGTGGCACGGAGAAAGAAAGCATGAGAGCACTAACGGATCAATTATATATCGAAAGCATACACGATAGAGAAAGCATACGGGATCGGAGAATATCGGAAGTCCACAACCGATATCGGAAAGATGAGAAAGCCGGTTCTTCATGAACAACAAACAATGCATGAACAAAGCGAGTATACGAGAGTTTACGGCATGAACACCGAAAGCATGAACAACAATGCTTTCAGAATGCCGTTAACGGGCTGCTTCGGCTTACATACAAGAGAACAGTGGAGGAATTAGCACTACACGAGCCGCAAGCCTGTGTAGGCTGGCTTGCGGCTACGGCTACACAAGCCTAGGCTTCTTCCGTATACTACAGTCGCCACCTTTCGTAGTATACTACTACAGTCGCCTAGAACGGCTACTTTCGTCAGTATACTACTACAGTCGCCTCCTTGTCCCGGCTCCTTCCGTACTTCTATACTACAGTCGCCTATAAACGGCTTGTTCCGCATACGCTACACAAGCCACCTTCTGTATGTATTAGTATACTAAAGTCGCCACCTTCCCGAATCTATTCTATTGAAGCGGAGAACTAAAGAAAGCAAGCTCCTTGCAACTCATGTTGCATTTGACGGTCTTGGATCTCTAACAGACGGCTAGACTATGCCCGGTTTGAGTCCCAAAGGAGCTTCTCGATTGAATAAGAACAAACAACTTCTGTTGCTTCGCAACCTTGTCATGCACGCTCCCCACGCTGCTTTGGTAAAGATGGGCTGCTGACGGCTCCCGCTTGATGTTGGTGCTTGAACAAGCCACAGGGATGTACCGGTGAGTGTACTGCTACAACGTGGCAGATCAATGAAAGACGAAAGACCTCGGTTGTTCGTTGTTCTGAGTGAGGTGAGGGAACGAACGGAACAGCACCGGAAAAGACCGACGCAAGTGAATTGCATTTATCATCCCGTACCAAACATAGGTGACGGTAGGGGCTTCTAGTTTATTAATTGGTTGAAACGTACCGCTCATAACGGTGATATTGTAGGTTCGAGCCCCCTACCACGATGTACTCAAAGTTGTTCAGTTCCGATTTGGTACATGAAATTCAGAAAAGAAGGGTTCACGCGTTCAATAGAGAAGGTGGGCTTAGACAGAACTGAAAGAGCTGGTTGGTTGGTTTTAGTAGATAGGGTCGTCGTTATGTTGTTAATAGGGCTCCTCCGACGACATTAAGAAGGGCCAGATCCACTCGACGACGTGGAAGAAGGAAGCGGGGAAGAATCAGAGGGAGGTTTTCTTTGGTTAACCCATGCATGCTTTGGCCTGAAGCCGCTGCTTCACTAATGTGAATTCTCTTCTTCGTTCAGCCTCGGAATGGATAATGAGTCACATAGGTCGTCCTCAGGCGGGCATCGAAAAGGAACGTCTATTTACCTTGACAATATTCCGGAATGTATCACGGCCCTATTCATCTTTGTCTTCCAAAGAGTAGTTGTTCCGCATCTCTCGACGACGGGGAACACCGAAATAGGCGTGGGGAAGCCCTAATCCCGGGAAAACCGTCGCCGCTGTTCTCGTATACTGCTCAGTATAGTGCTTGTGGTGCCAGAGCGTCGGTGTTCTCTTGTTCACCTGCAGCTCTTGTTGCCACTGAACTCGTATACGAGTTCATAGCTACCTACAGAGCAGCCCGTATACTACACCTGGTTCACCGGGTGGCATCTGAGGTCTCAAACGGTTCCACTGCTATTCGTCGTGTAATGTCGTATGATAGAGGTGACTCAATGCTAATGATCGTACCACCGTTGTTTGTTCATCATGGGATGTGACGCTTATGTCAGCGGTGGTACTCTCATCCACGTGTGCCTCCAAGGTACATCTACAGGCCTGCTTCTATGGGGGGACCGATTCACTATACTTTGAAAGCTTCTTTTTTGCTTCTTCTGTTGCTGCTTAGCATTCAAGCTGGTATCCCCATCCCCTCCCCATTTTCGTATCCCAGGAGCACAGCTTCTTTGAAAGGTACCTGTAGTTAGTAGTTAACGGAGCACAGCCAGCTTCAAAACGTATGAGCGCGTTTTACTAATAGGCTTTTCAGCAGCCAGCAAGCTTCAAAACGTATGAGCGCGTTTTACTAATAGGCTTTTCAGCCAGCTTCAAAACTACTGCGCGGCCGTTGCTTGCTGGCTGCTTCAAAGCCGTTGCGCGCTAGCTTACGTTTTTCAGCATGGCTTCCAAGCTTATTACTAAGGTAAAGCGCGCTAGCGCGCCTGAATTGATAGTCGTTTTTCAGCTGGCTGAAAAGCCTATTAGTAAAACGCGCTAGCGCGCTCAGTAGTTTTTCAGCAGGTTTCATGAACCTTCAAGTTTGCTGCTTCTTAAGGTACCCGCACTCAGGAACACCCATGGCACGACACAGGTGCTTGCTCACAGTGAACGGAGCACCATGTGACTTGCTTAGCACAACATGGCAGCGAAGTTGAAGGATGACTTTGCTTTCAAGCGGTTTGCCTTTGATACGCTAAACAAGCCCTAAGCGAACGTGTCAAAGCCCGTCACTAGATAGGGGTGCTCGTTTTTCATGGGGAACCCTAGAACAAGAGTGGAAAAGGTGCTGAACAGATTCAGATGGAGACTTTCCACCTTTCTTGGACATTGAATGTCTATCCGCCCGTTTGAGTCGTCGCGAGCCGGAAAGCGTACCGGCAGTTTGAGTCGCGAAAGGGCGTACTCATCTTTCTTTTTGATGAAATGATTATATAAAGAAAATGCTTTCATTTGATTTTTGATCCAATTGTGAATTCCTGGGAAGAGGAAGAAGCAGATAGAGCAAAGGCCTCCTCTTTCCGTCCGCTCTTCCCGAAGTGAGCGAATTGCATGTAGAGATAGAGAGAAGTAGGGGCTTATAGTTTAATTGGTTGAAACGTACCGCTCATAACGGTGATATTGTAGGTTCGAGCCCTACTAAGCCTACCACCCCTACAGTACAGTCGAAGTCCCCGCCACCCTGCAGATCTCAATCTAGCGACGGCACCTGGAACCACACTGCTGCCGCTGCCCTTCGGGCAATACGGCTTTCGTAATACGCGAAGCAGCTGAGCGATAGCTCTTCGATCGCTATATTCTTGCGATAGCGAAGGATCGAAGAGCGAAGTTACGGCTTTAGGCGAAGAGCGATAGCGAAAACTTGAGTCTTATTGTTTTGTTCCCGAACAACGATCATTCATTACGGCCGGCCCGACCAAACACTGAAAGTCCGGTCCGGGCAAGCAAGATTATGGAACTGATCTGACCGATCATGGATGGAATGAAAGATGGAAGGGCCGGCGACGAATCAATGCGATAGCGAGGTTGAGCGGTAGCGAGGGGCGATAGCGAAGGCGTGGTTCATCCTCTAAGAGAGAGTAGATGCGAAGCGAAGGTTCGGATCGAAGATCTTCGCGAGACGGCCCATGAATCTCGAGAATCGAGCGTGGGAGTTTGATTTTCCCCCACCTTCCTCTCTCCTCTTTCACCAGTGAGTGGTGAGTTTCCTTTTTCTCTAGGTAGGTACCTCTTGGATTCGGAGTTTGTTCCAACAGCTGCCACACGTGAGATCCTGATCGTCTTCCTCCCAGTGTTGTTGCCTGCTGGGGGAAGGAAGGAAAGTAGGGTTTCCTTCCAGGACCGGAGAACGTCAAACTCTGGGCGGGCTGCCAGGTTTCGCCTACGCTACGGTTTCACAAGATTGAACCTTTTTCGAAGTTAAGGAGTTCCAGAGCACGAGGGAATGGGGTTTCATTCCCGGGACCGCCTCGTCTATGTACTCGGCGCCTCCCCCGATTGCTTGAAGATGCGCGCGCGATACGATAAAGGGCCCCCTGGGAGGAACCAATAAAAAGCCAGGGTAGAGCCTCGGAGCCGGCCCAAGCGAAGATCGGCACTCGAAGGCCTTGATGAGGAGCAGCCCGCAAAAGGGAAAGCCGTGGAGACGGCAGACTCGCCAGTCAGGCACACCGTGAGGCTGACTACAGCAGACCGGGAGGTGACAATTCAAGTTTTCCTGTTTCCATTTCCGGGAGTGAATGTAGGAAGTGCAGACGGTGGATCAGGTGTCAACATTCAACCAAAGGCGTCTTGGGAATCGGCAATAGCTAAGCATTGTAGCCATCACAGTTCAAGCTACGTATGGCTGGCGTACAACCTACGGGCTTCTTAGCCAAAAGAAAAACAAAAAAGGATGCAATGGGTGCCTGGTTTGGCACCTTTAGTCCAATCTTAGACAAAGAGCAAGGAGGATATTCAGCACTGCTGGGTAGACCATGGCTCCAACCAGGGTGGTTCATGACTGGGCTAATAAAAAACAGTCTCAAGCAGGGAAACGCGGGATGGAACGCGGAAAAGGCGTCGGCTTTGTTTCACAGAAAAAGGACTAAGGAAATTTCGTTTCCGTAGTGGTGATGCTGGCGTCAGTTGACCTGGTTGATATACTCAAAATATGCAAGATCGAAGACGCGCGGGTCCGCTTTTCTTTTTAAGACAGCAAGGAGGCGATTTGTTCGCTGGGCGATTCAGCTAGCCAAATCGCACGGAGGCGATTCATTCGCCCTACTATCCTACAGAGCCATTCATTCCGTCTAGGGCGACTCATTCTATTCTCTCTGAGGTCAGGTAGGTGAAGCGTGACGCTTAGGGGGGCGCGTCGAATCGCTGAAAGGCCTTGGTGATTCTCCAATTTGGTAATCTGAAGATAGAAAACCACAATTCTTCCGAACTGAACTTCAATAGTCTCGTATCCATGCTGCCCCGACTCCAAACTCGATGTTTGTTAACTAAGCGGGACACTTCCAAACTTTTTCTTATCAAACCTCCGCTGCCCTTACCAGGCAGTTTTCATTATGTGTCCTTGGCAGTGTCTAGGGAGGTTAGGAGTGAGTTAAGCCAATGCGTACAAATAGACAGACCAGGCTCATCCTTTTATGTTGAGGTCAGTGCAAGTCTGTCTATGATTAAGAGTCTAGGTGGTGTTGAAGCTGGCTCATTCATGCTAGTCATCTTAGAGCTATGAGTCAGAACAATGTTCACCAACTCTTCCATAGTTATCTTGTTCATATATCGATCAAGCTTTTTCATTTGAGTTTCAATTGTTACATTAAATAAAAGTGTTTTGTCTCCTCCCCAAGGTAGCATTGCCGAGTGGGCGATCCCTGTCTTGTTTATCCAGCTAGCTTTTCTCCGTGGTACTCAAATTCTATTTGTGAGAGCTCCTTCAGCTCGGCTACCTTTTTTTTTATTGATGAGATGAAAAAGGTAAGGTGGGACCTTAAACCGAAAAAAGCATTCTAAAGAAAAATGCCTATCTATAAAGCGCTGATAAGAAGAGGGAACAAGTCCCACAGAGAGATGAGAAGTGGGGGAAAGAGTGAAATTACAATCTCTTCTGGAATGGAAGACCTCCCATCCACTGACTACAAGACTGTGCGCCTAAGACCCAAGTTAGCCTGACGGTCAGCTAAATGAGTCGCTTCCCCCTTCACATGATGAATTTGAACTACACTAATCTTGAGAAATGTTTTCTCAGGATAAAGCAGCTGAAAAACGATTATTACGTCAAAGGCCAACGCGCGTTTTACTAATAGGCTTTGAAGCTGGATCCCTAAGGCTGCTGTCTCTACTTACGACGGAAAAGACTTTGTATTCAGTCCAGGTTCAACAAATGGCTCTGGGGTGTCGGGCGAGGTGCTGACTCTCCCTCCGCTGATAGGTATCGATCTCGATCTACTGAATGCGCACCTGGATAATATGCTAGTAATCAACCGGATTTGGATCGTATCTGGGCGGGATAATGACTCTCGAACAAAGAGGGATGCAGCTGGCGAACTGTGACTAGAGGATCTGCTCCTTTTCACTCGGTCAAATGAAACCCCTCCGCTTGCTTCGATGCTTCTGGCTTCCAGGGAGAGATGTTTTTCGAACGAAGTGCTTGTGCTTTCACTCGATCAACAGGTTCCGAATCATTTTCCAGGTGCTCGAACAGGATCAACTGAATCGACGATCAATTGCCGCGTGCTCTATTTCTCCCCCCGCCCGTCGTTCTGGATGCTCCCGCTTTCCCCACAGCTCTTGCCCCTGCTAATGAAATCCAATCTGCAGGCACCTGCCTATGTATCTGCCGCTTTCACTCGACCATATTCATTCCCAGCTTTTGAAGGAGTTTCTAAAATAAACGTATGAGAAATGAAGGGGTTGAG
The DNA here is from genome assembly GCA_021015155.1 of Magnolia officinalis. NCBI lineage: Eukaryota > Viridiplantae > Streptophyta > Magnoliopsida > Magnoliales > Magnoliaceae > Magnolia > Magnolia officinalis. The sequence continues at coordinate 52,792 of JAJHSJ010002846.1, forward strand.
AATGCCTCATTGAAAGGGAGATCTCTGGGAGTCGGAAGCAGGAATCAACTCGTCTTGAAGACGGAGGGAGGATGGGAATTAGGTGCAAGAACACCCGATTAAAGAGCGATCAGGAGGGAGGAAGAATCGTCGACTTGCCTGACTTCCCGGATCTTATGCCAGAAATGGAGGATTTCTTGCTTGCTCCGGAACGATTATTGACCCAGGTATGGAGTCTTTAGGGAGGTCTGCTCGGAGGTATTCAATTATGTCTGATCGGCGCAGCTCGAAATCAAAGTTCTCTTCCGGTCCCCGCCCACTGAAATGCTACCTCAAATATCTGGTGCCGATGAGAAGATTAGGAGGGGTTCTTATGAGATGAGGTATGTTTCCCCCTTCCAGGAGGTATTCGACGGCTCAAGTCGAAGAATAGCGGGAAATCTATCATAACCCGAAGGGCCTCAAAATGTCACTTTTTCCTCTTCTGGGCAAACGACGGATGGGAGGGATTAATGAGTTGCATACCCGAAATGGAAATCAGGTCTCAGTTACAACATAGGATATTTGGGAAGACTCCTATGATTGCCTGGACCCAGAGGTCTCAGTTCCAACCACTCTTTTCCATCTTGATCGAGCAATGAACCCGCGGGCTTTAGCACTCGACTGCACCGGGCAAATGAAATGGTTATCAACCACCGAGGCGACTCTATTGACTTCTTCAGATGGTAGCTCATTTCGACCGGAGGAGTTGACTTATCGACCAGAAACAGGAGTGATACCCGCCAAAAAACGTGAGCGCCTCGCGCGAGACGGCGCATGAATCTAGGGCTCTAAAGTCAAGCGGAGCTCGTTGCTTTTTGGCCTACTCACTAAGGACTCTGACGGGCCTTCTTTATCTACCACTAAGGACTCTGACGGGCCTTATATACATAAGGGGTTGACCGAACGATTTGCGTATTGATGGGGAGAACGGAGCAGTAGCGGGTTTGGCACAGGGACCTGCCGTTGTGTGATCCGGCAGATGTCTCCCTGTAGCTTCCGGGGGGGCCGAAGCCATGGACTGAACACCAGCAAGAAATTCATAGGTGCGGGTCGAATACAACATACCTATACCTATGCTTTCTTTGTCCACGCCTTCGCCTTCGGAATCGGACCACATCCGCAACTAAGGACTCTTGGTCTCTCTCTCGAATTGAGACTACCTTTTCACCTGGAGAACATTCATATGCATATGGGTTTGGATCCGATAGATATAGCTCTCCGATAGAAGGATCCGTGGGTGGGTCTACCGATGGTGGTTTTGAGTCATCAACACACTGTTGCTTCTAGTGGATTTGACGCCGGGTCCTGATCCCCAACTAGAAAAGAAAGAAAACTCGATCTCGAGATGTGCCGGCCGGGATGCCGCAGGCTCGGAGGGAGGGAACGTGAGGCAAGGTGATTGATGGCTTTCAAACAGGAGTTGGAACTAGTGCAAGGGATGTGGGAACATTAGCGGAGGCTGGCTATCGAAATGGAAGGGGCTCTGCTATGAGATATGGTTCTCGAATAGGAAGAGATACCGGGAGGGTCCAGTCCCATATATTATGGGTATTGGTAGGCTGCAGAGGATTAGTTTGCCTCTGCTCCTGCAATCGGGTAATAAACTAGATCTCGAACTCCAGCTGGCTCTGACCACGCTGGTGAATTCCCCTAAAGGGATAAAGCGGAGGATTAGTGTGTTCACCGGTTATGGAGAAAGAGCGGTGCTGGTTAACAGTCATTTATATGGGACGGGCCCAACGGATTATGGGACAACAACTAACTGGCTTTCCCACCGTCGGTTGCTCCTGTCCATGCATTTGGATTCGCACCTGGAAGTGGGACTGAAACGGGCTGTGCCTCCCCCGCCTTTACTCCTCCTGCCCATTTTAGCCGCGAGATCAATTGGTGAAATGGTAGCTTCTCGGTCGCCTCTGGTTCCATTTCCAAAACAACTGGTGCTAGTGGTGTTTGAAAAGCATGAACCAATGAAAGACGCTCGTCTGGATGGAATCTGTGACTAATAGCTTCTTCGCAACCGGATGGATTTTAGGTAGCTGCTTACTCCACAATGGGTGGTTTTATTGGTGGCGGTGATGCAGGTAAACTGGGTGGGTTTACAATCAAAGCTCCAACTGTCACTGATGCCGGGTAAACAACTAAAATGGGGTATTCATTTTGATCTAGGACCGGTAGCGGGCGGGAATGCTGCCTCTGCACCAACCTATGATTCTGCGGCTTCACCTTCGCCTTTGTGTCTCTTGCTCATCTTGCTCGCGTCTCCGCGGGATCGACCTCAACTTAACTGGAACGGATTATTCGACCTGATCGATTTGTCTGTCCCAAAACGTGTGCTTCCGCGGAGTATGGTTCAACCCGGGCTAGCTATGGAACAGGCTTGTGAACTAGGGACCCCGCTTCGGGATCTTCATCGACTGGATAAAGAGTTTCAACTGATGGGGCTGGAACGGGTTCTTTAACTGGGTAATCAACGTCAGTTAATAGGCTCTGAAGCTCTGCGTCCGTGGGATCAACTCCATCTTAGAGATCTGGAGGATCCGCAACTACAAGCTCTCGAGTGGGAACAGGATCTGCTACTGCTTATGGGTATGCAATCGAAGAATCTGGATCTGCGAGATATGGATATGAAACTGGATATGCTCGAACCGGACCGCATCTCGATTTGCACATGGATAATCTGTATAGGACCAAAGGGGTCGACGGTTCAAAACTCGGTCGAATACGTCGTTAACCGAAGCTGGTGGATCGACGAGAGTACGCCTAGCCAGGAGTGTGGTTGGTGCCACCTCCCCTGCCTGAATGCCTTTGCAGGATGCTTATTCGCCCACTCCTTCACAGAGCGATGACTAACTGCCGGGGATTCATTCCGTAGAGACTTCCATGGTAGCGCTTGGCTCGATTCCTACCACGGACGGGGATACATTTCATCCATATCGCTGGCCTCACATGGACGGAGATGCTTATGCTTATCATATCACGGCTTCCTAAGATGCTAACACAGGGGCTACGCTACTACGGGGCTACTACTGCTACGGGAGCTTATTGGTGGAGCAACAAGAGCGGAGTAATGTCCAACCAAACGTGGAAATTTGGTGAAAACATCAATAGCTTCCTCGTTCGTACTCAATCAGTAGATCAATGATTCGAATGCGCATCCCTATCCAAAGAAAGATTAGGTGAAACTTCAGCCCATTATGAAATTAGAACATGCTCCTCCTCATCGGAATAAGAACGAAGAAATCTCGTTGTCGCGGGCAGGCCTCTGCACTACAATCTGTCTACTCGAGACACGAGTTGACAGGAAGAGAGTCAGAAAACATGGGAAGGTCATCTGGATCGTTTCATCGAGCAACAAATGGGCGGGCGACCCTTCTTGCTTGCTTGGCCGTCAGTCAAAGAGAGGATAGGAATTGGCCTCGTTCTATCGGAGTTGCTAGCGGATCGAAATCGGAGGGGTAGCTACGCGGAATCAGTGCCAATCAGTCACTTATACAGCCAGCCTTGGAATCTGAGCAGTCATTCCATGGGTAGGCTTGGGGAATGGTTTGATTTTCGGGAATGGAAGATGATTCGCTTACCTTTCCTTCCGATTCCACCTTGTGGATACTTCGCTATTTCACCCTGCTGCGTCATAGGAGGAACAACCAACCTCTCCCCCTATGTCTTTATGAGCAGGACGGCGAAGCAAAGGCAGGATCCACTCAAACAGAATAGAGCTTGCTACTGGGTGGGGCGCTTACCCCATTACCGACGAAGGGAGTACATATCATGTCATGTTGGTTTGGTCAATCGAATGGGGAACAGAAAGTCACAAGCGAGTGGTTCTTCGTTCCCTAAGGATCGAGGGTTCGTTTGAGTTTGACTAACCAAATATGCTAGGAGCGGATTTCATGGATGGAGTTGGGGCCATTGAGAAGTAGTCAACAGATTAGTGAATATGCGGATTGGCTAGTAGGCCACTTGATGTTGATCACATCCCTGAGTTTGAGTGCTGGATAAAGGAAAGAATTGTAGGTCTAGGAAGGTCCGAGTAAGATAGTCTTTTTTTCCGGAATAAGAATAGCTGTTGAGTGGAAGGTGTATTACCACCACCGTCGGTTGGGATAACGGTGCAGTAGCAGTGGTAACAGCAGTAGCACCGACCGCAATGGGAACAGCTTGAGCAACTCCTTCATAGGGGTAACAAACAGAGGTGCGCCTTACATAACAACGGCATAGTTCTAGTAGCACGGGTTCACCACTATAAGGGCTAGCTGTATTTTTCAAGAGAATGCAGTTGGCTGTCACCCGAATTCCACCCCTCTCTCTTAAAGGCTTCCCCCTCCTTTCTTGTGCTACGTGAGAATGGGAAGCACGATCTCGATCCAGATTTGGGAACTAGTCCAATTAATCAATCATCGAGTGACTGGCTAACTCTCCAATTTCTTTCGAACTGGCTAATTCCAGCTAATCAAGCCGCCATTAGAAGGGGGTAGGTCACGCCCGCGACGCATCAAAAATAGGTTTTTCAGTTCGCCCCAGGTAGGATAGATTCAGAATCTGCAGTTGACCCTCATCCATTTGGTGATCATTAACCCATTTTTCTACCACATCAGGAGCCAACAACTAGCTCCAACATGTGTTAGCTTCCAATGGAAAGACTTCCTTCATTTAGATCTTGACATCAACCTACTCCATATTCTCTTTTCTGCCCACCCAGCATTTCAAGCAGATAACTAACATTGGGATCCAGCTTCGCTGGGAATGGATTCTGTCCCTCCCAGTTGAGCTCTCGTTAACCCAACGCGTCTATTGCCTCCCCAATCGGAAAAGGATGTTACTGTTTATCGAGATGGAATTATTGACTAATTCGCGTAACCAATGGATCGAACTCTCCCTACGCGCTATTGGATCAGTCGGTCCCCCCATCGCCAGTTGCTGCTCAGTGACCCAACATGCCCCTACCTCTACATCACGACGCCTCCCCCCGGAGGGAAAATGAGTTCCATTCTATGGTTCCATCCCGGTCCGGGGCTCACCATCGCTAAAACCTCTCCTTTCGATTAGTCGAATTCTATTAGATCAGTTAGTTGTTTCTCAAGCTCTTCAATGAATAACAAGGCAGGCCCTTGTCTTGATTCGTCTATTCGGGACGGAGGGGGCTTTCTCTGGACTCTTCATGTGGTGAGGGAAGTTGGCTTATGCACCGACGTCAGGGTGGGCAAGAGTCAGATTGAACTCGATTGGGGATGGCTCGAAGATCGTCGATGCGCCGCCCGCAATCCCCTACGCCGGGATAACCACCTCTGTTCCGGGTCTGATTAGATCCAATGCATAGGTTGATCTTTCCGTGTCCGGGTCCGAGGAGCAGAACCTAACATCGGGCAGGAAACGAAGTCAAAGAAGCGCTTCTCTTTATCCCGGGAGGAACCTGTCACTGGCTGAGAGATGGAACAAACCGAAACCTATCGGACTTCCCCCTCACCAACTCTTAGTGCTTGCTGATTGGGACCGAAACCCCGGAAAATGGAAACAAAAATAATAAGTACTAACCGCCGCTGCCAGAACGGGGGGAGACTGGAGATTGTTCTTTACTTCGAGAATGAAATCCCAGCTGATTGGGCATCCGTTAGGATGGGAATACACCCGCAAACCACAACAAGGTGGTTAGGTCACCGGATCCACAAAGGATACTTAGCCATTCATCTCACGAGCATCTAGAAGCAAAAGAATGATTTGGATTTTGCGGGCCTCGAAGGAGCAGTACCGAAAAAGAATAAGGAGACCCAGCTAGATCTATATCGATATTCACGAAGGAAAGGCTTGGGCTCAGCCTTCTCATCGGGAGCAAGCTACCGTCCTTTCATTTCGTTCTAGAAAGGGTTGACCCTTCTCCCACAGGGCTCAGAGCACGAGCTTGTTTAGGCTACTTCAACTGGTACTTCCTTGTTTAGCTAGTCAACTCGTTCTTCCATCGTTAATCCGGCTGAGCTAACTAATCCATCTCAGAATCCCAAGGTCATTCGTTCAAGCACAGTAAGTACATATTTCAATTCCAAGGGGGATGGAACGGATCTAGCTAGTGCGAGGAAGCTCCAAATGCAGTTGGAAATAGCAAAGAGGGTGGGAATCCTTTAGTTTGATGCACTTAATAACCATGCATCTGGGTGGACCTATCAAACTCAGTGCACATCCCAAAAATACGTTTCCCCACTATGCCAGCGGAATCCTTAGTTCACCGGAACTCCCCAATTCGATATGTAGAACCGGAATGAGCGTGAGAGTTTGATTCCCCACAAATGAGAAGTCTCCAGACCCCTCCCACACAGGGGCGGCTGGCTGGGGAAAGAACCCGAAAGCAAAAAAGAATAGCACAGTCGCGAACAAAACAACAGTGCGCTCCTCGCCACTCAAGGAGGAAAGTTTAAGCAGAACACTCAAACATCAGCGCAGTAAAACATGACCGCGCTTGAACAGGTACTTTCGCACCCGTCTGAGCTATTTGCACTTTATAGCCTTCACTTGAGTAAACGTGGGGAGTGCCTTCCTAGGGCACCACGACATACCTGATGGAGGGGTATGCGTGAAATCCAAGGTATGTATCTGCCCTCCTAAGTGGATTTTGATATCGGAGACCATACCAACGACACTATCTTCGGCCGTGATAGAAGTCAAAGTCGACTTCGTTATCCGGGGAGAAGAACGACAAATACATTGTTAGGAGCTCAGTGGTTACTGAGAAACTTGGGAGGGCCCCAACACATACATTTTTGCCTGTTTGAGCCTCGTGTTGTTACTCTACGAAATAAGGGAACCTTTCCTGACGACCCTGGTTCCCGATGACCACGAGTGAACGGTTCCTCCTCCTACTGCCGGGTTCTCCTTCTTTGATGGATGTCCAATCACCGCTTTAGCTCTTTTAAGGCGTGTTATGATTGTCTATCCTCATTAGCCTTCTTTATATCTAGTAAGAGGGTGTTTTATCCAGAGTGCACGAAGTTTCCCCTTTTTTATATATATAAAAGGACTCCTCAAGGTTCTTTCTCAAGCAGTAGGAGCAAGCCCGTACTTTTTATACATTCTACCAGCGGAAGCTCCGGGTAGATTTCTTCCAGCTGCTGCAGCTGTCGATTGAGAGGCGACCATCTCTCTCTCAGAAGGAGGAGTGGTCGTCGAGTTTCATTGACCGACTTTGTTCCACTGATCTCTGGACCGATCCATAGAGGGAGGGACGAGTATTCCCTGCTCTTCTTTCATCCCTGGGCCGGGCATTCCCCCTTAACAAAAGACGGGCTCTGGTACCGGAATAGGGAACCAGGCATTAAGAACTACAATCCCTTTAGCCCAAGAAAGACCCAAGCCCATGAAAGAGACCTTATATCTTATAAGATAAGGTATTCGCCCCCTATTACTTCAGGTAAGGAAAGATAAGTGTCAAAACTACAGATGATTGTTGCTTTCTCCACTATAGTCTATTGCAGCGCAAGGTTGCTTGCGGGGTTGCGGGTTCCCGGTAGGCTCTTCTCTCTTCCTTCTCCCTAACAGAATCCCAAATATCTATCATCGGAGGTTATTCGATGCCCTTACTAGATAGGGCTAGGTCAAATTCTATGATTGCTCAGAGTCGAGTGATTCGAGTTGTGAAGTCCCGGCATAAGTATGGTAGCAAAGCCGATACCGAGAAGGATGAAGGAATTCAATTGTAAACCGCTCATGTGTCATGATCCGCCCCACCCGGCCCCTTACGTAATAGGCGGAGGCAGCACCTCTTCCTCGAAAGAAAGGAGGTCCTCCCTCAAGTAATGGGTTCGAAGAGACAGGTGCTTAATTGAAAAAAAGGGGAGCGGGCGTGATTAATGGTTCGGAACAAGAAGGAAGAGCTCCCAAGCCGAGTCAGTACTGGTTCGTGTCGGAACTAGATTAGTGGAACAGGTTTAGGGTTTAGGTCTGTTTAGGTAGGGAGAATCGGTGAGGACTTATCGGCGTAGATAAGGGTAAGTAAGGTAATAAGGCTCTTAATCACTCGCTTCATCGGCTTTTTATTTAGTTAGAAAAAGAGTAAGGAAAGGTTCGGTAAGTGCCTCCCGGCTCTTAGCAAGGTTGCTTGCAATACAGTCTATCTTTATGGCATAACCCGAAAAGAGTTGTCTTAGTCTTTCTCCTTCGGTCAGTGACTAGTACGTCTTATTCATTCTATTTAGTGGTCGCCTTAGTCAGTCGTTCCTACATAAAGTGAAAGAAAGTCAGAATAAGCAAAGTACGAATCAACTTCAAAAAAGAAAGTCAGAAGAAATTTACCCAGGGAAAGCAGTAGTTACAGTACAGTTCCGAGAGAATATCTTCTTGCGGATCTTCTTCCTGAATATTCTTCGTCTGATGAGTGAGCGACCGAATTCCAGGGGATGCAGGTACTGCAAGCATTCCCCCAGAAGTCCCCATTGTCAAGAGAAGGTTTATTGATTGATTTTTCCTCTTCTTGTTTGAATGACGAGAGCAAGGCTTGGAAATAGGGGTGAGGGCCTTCCTCAAACTCAAAGGCTTACCAATGTCCAGATAAAAGACTGATGCTTCCGACTTCAGATTTGACTGTGGAACGAACGGTGCTGGTCCCACTCCTGCAAGTGAGTGCGGGATGCCTGAGATCCTTTGGCCCTAGGTCTTCATTGTCAAGAGGAGCTTGATGTAAGGATTCTGACGCCAACCACTCTCATGGGCTTAGAGGACAGTCAGAATCCTATGAGAGGAGTGCAAGCGGACTCCCCACATTCACTATAGAAGAGCGAATCCTGACCCACAACAGGGAATGCTGAATAAGATTGGGTAACGATCACAGAAAAAGGAAGTTGTTACTTTACAAAGTAGTCTTTTTGTAATGCAATCGAGTGAAAGGAAGAAGGCAAAGCGCTCTTTGTCTGAATGCCGCTTCGCCTGGCACAATCACAGTTGACCTAGGGCTTCCGTCTCCTTATGCTGTGGATTGAACGGCATCCAAGTCAGCAAAGAGAAAGGCCCATTGTCAAGCTAAACCAAAGCACTGGTTGGAGTTCATGTATCGGATTCACTTATTCTTTCTGGTCAGCGAGTCTCCTCTTATGCGAGGGATAGGGAAGTGAGATAGAGTTAAAGGGAATTGGCAGACCTAGGCATCCCTTCTCTTCTTTTGATGGCCGAGCCCAATTCGGCCGGTCTGTCTGGGGGTGACTCCTCCTTGCACGCCTGTTGGTACTGGTCAGTTGTTTGTGGACTTGAATGGGACGGATGATCCTTTAGTCATGGGTTCTTCCTCCGACGTGAGTGCGGGTCCTTTGGTCAGTAGGAAAGGTCCAGACTGGAATGGAATAGAGTTCACTCTCTGGCTCATGGGTATCTTTCAGGCCCTCCTTCTGATGGTCTCCTTGCTATTCTCAATAGCCTTCGGTCAGAGCCCAGTTGGGTTGTGAACCTAGAGGAAGTGGATTTTCCCCGTCAGGAGCCTTTGCTAGGGGTGGAAGAAGCAGGTCTTCTGGTAGGGGCAGCAGAGGCCGTGATGGCCCTCTCCACCATAGACCTTTCAAGGCGAGCGTGAATGAGGGATCCTCTATCTTGCCAACCCAAGAAGCAGTTTCTGACCTGGTTTCTGATGTGAACCATGAGGGGAGAGTGACAGGTACTCGGCCTGATGGTTGATGACCAACCTTCTCGTGACCTTGCTTTTGGTGGTGCATAGTTATGCTGGCGCTGTTAAAGGGCGCCATCGTCCAGCTCAGGAACCTCCTTCCGGTATCCACTCGGGACCTTCTATCCGCCTGGAAGATTTTCCACCGAATATTGAGGATGGGAGGGTGAGAGTGATACCCCCGCTGGACATTATAATGGCGTTTTGGGAAAAGACGCTGGTTGGGTATTTTATTGGGCAGAAATTGGCTTATTAAAAGCTTAAAGGGTAATTGTTGATATGAAGTCTTAGGCCATATAAAGAGGTCTCCTCTAGGTATTGGTTTATTTTAATTATTCCCTTTCCTTTGCCTATTTATGCTTTCAAGCAGTTCAATACCAGCAAATTAAAGAGCACCGGACTCGACTCGTTCAATGAGCTTGCAATTCCTTTCTTATTATTTCTGGAGTGTAATTCGGGTATAGGACTTTGCTTGCCTGCTACTTTTATTTATCAGATTTTTACTGGTTCCGGGTAAAAGGGCTTTTGCGGCTATTCCTATTCAAAGCGGATAAAGAGTTTATGACTACCTCTTCCTATCACACCGAGAGCAAGAGCTTCCTCTTCTATCCCTGAATTGAGCTGTTGCGAAAATCGAACTCACTAGATTCTAGAACATCGGTTATTATCCTAATAGCAGCTGAGGAAATGGCAAGTGCCAGGCTAAAGACAAAGAGCTGTTCGCGGTTCCTATTGTTTTGTTAAATTACAACTCAAAGGGAAAGATATTCGCAGAAGCTTCAGAGGCCATACAGCGAAAGATTCCTTCAAATAGCTCATCACGAGAAGTAGTCCTTTGGGTCTAGATTCTCAGGCCTTCCTTCCCCTAACCCCAGGAAAATCAGTGAGTTGCCCCCACTCAACCTATTGAGTTTCCTTCACTCGGGTATTTGAGTTCCACTACACTAAGACGAGAGAAGTCGGGATTTTTGGCATCCTTCCTTCTTCGTGAGTTCGTATGAAACTGGTGACTAAGCCTTTTCCTTCTGCCTTTGCAAAACTACCGACGGGGTATTTCCTTCTAAAGAATTTCATCCTTAAGCTGGATAGCCTTTAGGCTTAGTTAGTTAAGAGTAATCCCCCCTTGCCTTTGAGAGCAGTCCAATACCAGTTGATTCATTAGCAATGGTAGCAGGAAAAAATCCACTACGCTTTTAGCCAGTTATTCCTTCTTTAAGGCTTTTTGCCGGGTAAGATGCTAAGAGAGGAATCACTGCTTATCCATCGGGTGTGACTGAACTGGGTGACTGAACTACCTTCCCAGAACCCAGAGCATAGCCTTAGACTGATTCTTCTATCCTTCGTGCCTTCCCTTCGCCCCTTGGCTACGAAACTAGGCTGTGATCCGCATCGAGAAAGAAATTTATTCATGCATCTCGGGATAACTCTTTTCGTTTTTTTATTCCATCTCGCTTAACTGACTACGATATGACTTTGCTTCGCACCTTACTCTATCACTTAGCCTTAGTGGGCCTAGCTGACCGGCACGGCACGGAAAGGAATGGAATTTCTTTAAGCTTCACTCCGCTATCAGACTAGTTGCGAAGCGTTGGGATAACTAAAGTGGAATATGCCTCAACTAGTTGCCCAGGATGAGGCCATTGCAGCCACTAGCACGGCCAAGTCACCAACCTATGGCTCCGGGGAAGCCGGCAGGGAGGAAGGATGATAATCCAACCAAAGGAATTAGCCACTCGTTCTATCAATAGGCGCCGTGGGCCTATGAGCTTCTGGGCCTGTACGATTTCCTGTCCTCAACAGTTCAAAACGCTTGACACTGAGAGCTTTGGTGAATATTTTGCCTTTTGGTTATGGAGTCTTTCCTTCCTTCCAAGCCGCTTTCAAAGCAGTAGGCAGTCTCTTCTTTCTTCTTATATGGTAGCCAGTCTTTTTTAGAATGGTTGAATAGAGCCTCCCTTCTGTCTCCCAGTCTGTCTTATAAGAAGATAGTAGTAAGTCAGTTGTAGGTTTACGAATGGCTTCTTTGAGACTTTCTTCTCTTTGCTAGAATCGCTTCTTCTCTTTGAAAGAATGCGCTGTGATCTTTTCAAGTTCATCCTAGCTATCATCTCAATCATTCTTCATTCACTTCGAGCCCTCGGGTAGTTTTCTCATCCAGGAGAGTAGTCTTAGAGGCGGTCTCCTCCCTGTCCTTCTTAGATGGTATCCTCTCTGTCCTTCCCCTTTCCCGGACTCGAGAACCCCTGAAGCGCACTGGAAGCATCTCAAGGAAAAGAGAGAAGTCAAATATCGTAGGCTTTAGATAAGATTCCCTAGTAGATAGCTAAGCTAAGAGAGTGCTCCGGAAGAGCTAATATTAAAAATTCTTTCCCTTTCTTTCACCGAGGAGGCTAACTAGATAGATGGTGGGTCTAAGGAAGAGAAGAATATGAGCTATATTTTCATCCCCTTTCAGTTCCTTTCCTTATCCTTAGAACAGTAGGGTTTGAAGCTGGCAAAGTCAATCAATCCAGCAGTCAAAGGGGCAAGTGCAGTCACTCAACCAACGCCTTTCAAGCAATATCTTAAGTAGGGGTAGGGCTCTTAGGCAGCAATAGAAATGACTCTGACAACCTGTCTCAATCTTTACCTCTCCAGGATCAAGAAAGACCTCTTCTTCTAATTAAGATGTTTTATCTCTGGGGAGTTTTCAAGCCAATCTATAAGTCTCTTTCCTTTAAAGCCTTGAAGTTAAAATTGTACTTTCAAGTGAAGCAAGTATAATTTCTAGTCAAGCATCAGAGTCAGGGTCAGCCCTGTCAGCCAAGATGGATGTCTTTCTTTCTCCTAGAGAATATGCTTTCCCCATATCTTTTTTAGTGTGTGTGTCTCTAGTAGCTGGCCTAGTGGCTATCCTCTTTCCTGCAGTCCTAAGCTCAGTCCCTGTCCTTATGTATGGGCTTCTAATCTAAGGTACCTCCGTCCCTGGAGATATGAGTTTACAAGTGTTGGATTCTGAAACAATAGCATTCTATACTTCTCTGTCTATCGCTCTCACTATTATCTTAATCTGAATGTCTAGGAGCAGGAATTGAATTGTGCTTTCAATAGGCTCAATGTCTGGTCTAACTGATGTTCCCAAACACTTCAGCAAGAGACATCATTTTTTTATCTTCTTCTTTCTTGTTGATGTAGCAGAGTATCTAAAGGGGTCTCTAATTGGAATGCTAAGGTCAGGCCTTGTGTAAACCTATCCTAATCCCAGTCCAGCGGTCTCTGTCCCTTAGGCAAGCGCAGGAAGCACTCTTTCAAATGGGAAAGAAAGATGGAGTGTACTATCACCTGGACTAAGGTTATCCTATTTCCTTTGCAGATTAAGCAGGCACTTTTTTCTTTTCACTTGAAGGATAAGTTTTTCAACACCCCACCTACTTACTTTTCCAGCCAGAAAGGGGACTAGTCTCTTAGTTAGCCAGTCAAGGTGTCAAACGAGCAAAGCAAGGGCTAGGTCAAGGTCAAAGAGAAAAAGGGTAAAGGGTTCTTTCTCGTAAAGCACTCTTGCTATCATTCCTCGCCTTACTACCAAGCGTAATAGCTAAAGAGCTAAGAGTGCTAGTGTGATTCCGTATAACAAGAGTGTCATTCCGTCTAGCGATAGTGGGCCAGTAGTACCCGTATGTATCTATTGTACCAGTAGTTGCGATTTTCATTCATAATTTAATCGAGTATATCCTATGCATTTCCAGTTCTTTTCTTTCTCCCTTTACGCGAGTTGAAGTTTAAGTTGAAGATTTCCTTCCCTTCCTGCTGAACTCTCTCTTAGTTCCCCGCCAGCTAATGCTAAAAGGCAGTCCTAATCTACTTCTTTTTCTCTTCCAGCTAGTTCCGGTTCTCTTGATTGAAGATGGGTTGATATGGGTTCATGCGAGCTCCTAGTCATTTCAAGGTACCTTGGATGTTTTGGGGTCAGAGCTAACAGCTATGGAATTCCCGGGGCTGGTAGCAGTCTCAATTCTCGTATGCTTAACACGTGGTGGAGCTAAGGATTTCATACCTTCTTTCTTTTCTATGTTTCTTCTCGCCGACCAAGGCGAGGCGATCTTAAGCCGTTTCAAACACGGAAGGGAAGGGGCCATCTACTACTAAATCATACCTTTCGGACGTTGCCACCGCTCAATCCACCCCTGCAGAAAGTTGGTATTCAAGAGACGGAAACTATGTCAAGAAGGTGGAACTAGGAATAAGAATAGGGATCCACGTCGAGCCATCCTGACGGACGAGCAGCATCAATTGAATCGGCAGACACAAAGACGAAGACAGAGACGAGCTAACATGTAAAGTAGTGGAATGGAAAAGGATGGTAGCCCACCCAGGACAGCACATAGAGTAAGGTTGGCTCTATGCGAGAGAGGAAAACCGCATGGACACGGCTCCTTTTGGATAGATCGTCAAGCAATTTACCCATATAGCTATTATCGCGAGGGTGAAATACAATCCATTACATCTGGATTGAAACTTGAGAACCTCGAGAACCAAAGATATAAACTGAAAGATAGAAGCTATCTAACAATTTGAATATGAATAGGAACAGCCTTCAGAGAGAAGAGACAAGGCCAGGCCGAAACGAGATTGCCATTCCTCGATTAGGGCTCGGGCAAATGGGGTCACCCTGGAAGGGGAAAGTCTTACCTTTTGGAAACATAAGGCGCATCAGAAAGGAATGGAATCCGGATATCTTGAGATAGCCAGATTCATGAGCGGAGGACTAAGTCAAAGTTAAAGTCGGTGCCATTGTTAGTGCCAATACAAAAGAATAGTGAACACCAAGTGAAGAGCCACCCTCCGGAACTTGAGAAGGGGGACGAACTGCTTTGATTGGATCCGATCTGGTAGACAGAGACGAAGACAAGGATGAATAATCTGAAGAAGGCTATGCCGAATCCGAGGGAAACTGTGAAGAAGAAGACTACGAAGAAGGAAACCGATGCCTAGGCCAAGGCTGGTACCTAATTTTAAGTTGAATCTAAAGCTGAAGTTAGGGCTGGAGCCTGAGTTGGTGTTGATGTCCTAGAGTA
>JAJHSJ010002846.1:72500-92500 GCA_021015155.1 Magnolia officinalis
AGGAAAGAATAGAACTATTTCAGACAGATATCGCTTAACTGATTGCGCCATAAGTACAGTACTAGAGTCAAGGAGGAACTCTTTAAAGAAAGGAATGAAAGAATGATGAAACAAACCTGCGGTCCATCGCACTTGCGATAGGCTCGGGCTTCTATGAGCTTCAGCCTCTCTGAGCCCTTAGCTCCCAATGAATTCGAACTTGCAAAGAAAGGGATCACCGGAAGTGGAGCGCTCTCCTTATATCAAAAAAGAAAGCAAAAGTCGCGGACGATAATACAAAGACGAACTCTTTTAAAAGCTCGTCCGCTACCTTAGATTACCCTATATGAGAAGAACGAGGAAAGAGAGGTCTACTTTTCATATTGCCGTATATAATGAAAAGAGATGCTCTCATGAGAATCAGTCCTATGCTTCTCTTCTCCTAGGGCAGCAAGCTCGGGAACCCACTCTATTATCCTATGAGGGGACGAGCCCTACCTCATTGTTTCTTCCTATCTTTCTATCTATTCTAGTGGCATAAGAAAGAGTATACACCTGTATGCGACAGGACTTGGCTGTCCAAGCTGCTCTACGTACCCTTTTGTTAAGGGATCACGTCGCTCGTAGTTCAGTTCTCTCCCGGCACCTCCACCGCTCATGCAAGCATCCATCGAGTTCCATTCTATACCCCGCCCTTCTCCCATTTTTTGATTTCTTTGAATAAAGTTTCTTTTGCTGTGTAAGCAGAAAACTTTGTTTCTGAAAGTTTCTGCATAAGTTGGCTTATCTTAGCAAGCTTTTCGGGAGACGCGACGTCCAAGTCAAGGTTTTTTCTTGCCGTGTTCAGGACATTTTTGCGCACATCCCTATTCCCAAAGGAAGAAAGAAAGGTGAAAAGCTCATTTTCGACCTCTTCTTTCGTTGGGACAGGCACCGCTTGCTGGCTCCCTACTAATGGTGGGACCGGCTGGTCATCCACCTTCGGTGGCGCCAGAGTCAAATCTAAATTAACATCACCCCCCTTTTTATCACCTTGCTCTTCTTCACGGGGGTCCTTGTTTCCACCAGCACTTGAGGAGCCAGCGACAGAAGATATTCTTCTGCGTTTCTGTTGCCGCTGTCGGGCATTTGTGTCCATTGACATAATAATAAAGAAAGAGATAAATAAAGCACTTAAAAAAAAGAGTATACAAATTGGAAAGGAAGTCATTTTTTCAAGTACAGGCATTCCGTTTTAGATTTTCTATTCACTCATGATCTGGCCTGACCTGGTCGACCCAATCATGATATTGAAGGATGGGACCTTTTCTCGAAAAACCAACCCTACTTAATTTGTTCTAGAAATGCTAACCAAGTGACACACTGGGGCCATGGGTCATGAAAGAGGTTGACCCCCATCCCCCTTCACTATGTATGGCCAATTAACTCCTCGCTTTAGTCCGTTCTTTTCCTTCTTTGGGCTCGGGACGATAGTAGCCGTGGTAGTAATGTCCCGGAGCCCGGCTACCGACCCGAGGCGCCGATCGGGAAAGTCATAAAGGGACGTTAAACGTAATTCTAGAAGAGCGTTACCACAACAAAAAAAATCCGAGTCTTGGCAGTTCAAGTGAAAATTTATTAGACTAGTCCCACTAAGATGGCGAGGAAACTGACTTCCGAGAGAGCTGCTTTCGCCTCGGTAATTACCTAACGAGAGAGAGCCGATGCCAAAGTCGCCCTTTACGCGAGGGAACGCCAGACAGACTGACCTCTGCTAACTACGTTTTATATAGACTGGAAGCTAGAGAGATACTATACCTTAGTATAGTGCCGCTACCAGAGAAGGCTGTTTCATGCTAGGCGTCCAGACCTACTACGCTCGAGCCACATCCCCGGCACACTTGCTATATCCACTAAGGCTTCACCCCACTTCATTCTACCAACTATACCTGATATAAAGCCGTTCTATAACAATTCAAGACAACAAGAAAGCAAGAAAACGATAGCGATCGGTTTGGGAGCGTCACGGGCGGGAGGAGGGCGATAGCTGAGCCCGCACGCTCTATGCTTTTCCCCAGCTTTCCCTCCAGTAAAAGATTAGCTCGTACCCCCTGTGTCTAGGGATTCCTAGGGCATGAGTTAAGCATATAGTTGATTTATCTTTCTTTCGATTGAGCGTTGGTACTTTTGGAGTCTCTCTCTGTAGGCGTGCAAAACAACAAAGCCACTGCTCTTCGGGGCGGTGAGGTGGACAATCCCTTACTCCAGCTTCAGAGGAGCATCTTTGCATGAATCAATACTAACTCCTCAGTCAGCTGATCCTCGATTTCGGAGATTAGAGCAGAAGAACTCCGTAACGACGGAGAAAGGTTTCGCCGAAGCAAGTGCCTTAGTTCTTCTTCATATTTTTGGTATTTTGATAATTCTAATATAATAAAAATAAGCAAGCACACTTGCCCATTTTTATTTACGATTTTTATTTTGAATTTTCACTCGATTCATAAACTTCTCTCAACCCAATTCGAAGCTTTAAGAAAGACCTGCATGAATGGTGTCACGACTGCCCCGCTGTCTCCGACATGGACCCGGTGAAATTGAATTCTCCGTGAAGATGCGGAGTACCAACGGCTAAGTTAATCTTTTTTAAGCGCTTTTTTTGCTTTCCGACGAGCAGAACTGAGCTTTCCTTACCAACTTCAAGGGCCTAGCCCGAGATAAGGGAAACCAACCAAATCTCAATCGAGATACCTAAAAAAAGCACTAAAGGGCTAATGGTTGGAGCTATGAAGCTGACCTATATATATATATAAGATGGAATGGAAAGAAAGGAAGGAGGAGAATGGATGAAGCAAAGAATATTCTAAACGATTTGATAAAAAAAGGCTAACTATATGCTTAACACAAGCAAATCTGACCTTGTTCTGGGGGCATCTGAGTCCACATTTCTCGTTCGAACCGCACCTTATCGATGTGTGTGCTCTTACCGGCCCTACCCAATCCCAATTCAAGTGCTTTGCCCGGTTAATTTCACACAATACCTATTTTAATATTTCAAGTTTGGTACGTTTATAAGAACTCCAGTGGGATACCATATATTCCACTCATAGCTATGATCTCGTCTTCTCTGAATCTATTTCTAGTCACCTTTTCTGGTCTCCTTTGTAGCCTCATAAAGCCTTTGTCCAAGATATGATTTATAATATCTGTGAACTGAGACTTTCGCTGTAACCCCAGGTAAAAGAGCGAAAGCTACATGTTCCGCTTACCTAACAGAGAAAGGACTTCATACGCAGAGCGGTCGATATAAGATCGAGAAAGAAAGAATGCGACTACCAAGGCAAGAAGGATCGTAAGAAGCGGAAGCCTAACAGGGGTGCAAGCAGGTAATCCAGGGAGAGGTCCCCTGAGCTGAGCTCGCCAGCCTCTCAGTTCGTGGTCAACAAGGTTCTACGACCATCCTCAAGTC
The DNA here is from genome assembly GCA_021015155.1 of Magnolia officinalis. Lineage (NCBI taxonomy): Eukaryota > Viridiplantae > Streptophyta > Magnoliopsida > Magnoliales > Magnoliaceae > Magnolia > Magnolia officinalis. The sequence goes on from JAJHSJ010002846.1 coordinate 75,925, forward strand.
AAGCAAGTGTCCCAACCACCGACAGTGAGGACTTTGACTTTTTGTCAATGTGTTAAGTTTCATATACTATCTACTGAACTGCTATCGGTCGGTAAGGCTTCGCCGTTTGAGAACAATCTGACTTTATGAGCCAAAGGCCTTGGTTTTTCTATGCAAGGAAAACGGGATCAAGCACGGTTTGCTAACTGCTATCGGTAAGCCGGTACTGCTGACGACCCAACCAGGATCGTTGGATGAGTGACCTCGGACAGATAGCCCTGACGAAGTCCGAGGGAACGGACGCAAACAAGGGAAGACCATGACACGGAACGTAAAGTGTGTATGCCAGCGGTAGGCCGGTAAGCTCAGTTCGGTAGCTGCTAGCAGTTTTCCAGTAGCGGATAGCAAGTTGGATAGTCGCTTTTAAGGAGCTAAGAGCTAGCTGACTCTTGCTTACACATTACTCGGTTTTAGTTTTTAGCGGAATACCGTACGTGAAGTAGTCCGCCCCAGGGAAAGGTCTTTCAACTGACTTTGCGGTAAGATAGCAACTAGTACGTTACGTGTATATTGCCTACAACCTACAGATAATTAACTAAGGGGAGGCAGACAGCTAAGAGATAGCTGTGAGAATAGCAGAGCAGAAAGAACGTCACGTGTATAGTATAATGAATGCCTACAACCTCTGGCAAATAACTCAACTCACCGAAAGAGCAATAAAGAAAGGCCTACCGATAAGGCTAACTGTACTGCCCAACAAGCGCTAATAAACGCCTATTCAGAACAACTACTGCTCTCGACAAAGGGCTTGCTTGAAAACGGCCCGAGCGGTTAAAGGTCCGATCAAAATCGGAAAGAGCACAAGAGCAGAAAGGAAGAGTAATAGCAGCACCGCTGCCGAGTGCCTACCTAAGGAGTATTAGACTGACTAGCGTCGAAAGAGCTTGACTTTCAAGTAGTACTTCTCGCTTTCACTGGACTGCCCTTAACGCTAGAGCAAGAGAAAGCACAATAGTACCTCAACGGCGCCTACCACGAGGAAAGGACTGAAAAGACGGAGCTTGGTTCAGCATGATGCAGCAGTCTCTAGCCCTTTTAAGTAAAGAAAATAGCAGAAAGCACAAGCCCTGACAAGCGTACGAAAAGGGTATATGACGGATAGTACCTCCTAGACCATTAGCCATTAGAGACCTATATTAGCCCTATAAACGTGCGGTACTTCACTAGCTACCGTTGGCTCGCTAGCCGTAACGGAATGAGAGGGCCACTCTTTCTCAGCCGCAGCTCTAGCTTCAGTTGACGGAGAATGCCCTTGCTTAGTCTCTTCCACCGGTCTTCTGTTGATGAAGATGAATGCGAATCATATAGTTGATCGGGACATCTATCTCTGGCGGTCTTTCGCATCGCCATTAGTCATTTTTTTTTGAATCTTTCTTTTTCTTCCTTCAAATGACGAGCTGCTTCCTGCAGTGACTCACGCGGGCTCTGGAAGAGTTGTTAAGGGGGCGCAGCGATGTCTATTCCTTAGAAATCGATACAGCCGCTCGAAAGTCCTCGTTGAACATTTCCCTTTCAGTTAGGCAAAGAAAGAATCTCCGTGAAGGAGATATGTCTTGCCTGTCCCCGAGAGTCAACTTGACCAAGAAGACAAGGCTAATTGAATAGTGTGTACTCCACATCGGATGGGAGACCCGCGGGATCCAACCATCGATATTCCTTCGCAGTTCGAGAAAGTGAGGTAGTCTTGCCCTTCGATCGCCGAAAAGCTCTGTAAGAAAATGCATGGATGTCAGCGCCCGAAGATCCCGATGACTCATACAAGGCAAATACCATCCAAAGAGGCAATCTCAATTGTCTGTTGAGGACCGTGCCACTTAGTTAGCGCTGGAATCCATTGTACAAATCAATCTAAAGAAGCCATAAAGCTACTACATATACTCCTGCTTAGCAGCTTTAAATGCCTAAAGAAAGGACTCCCCTATCCGGGGGGGCACGCAGTGAGAACTTCCCTGGCTTTCTTTCTAGCGGACTTTCTTTCGCGGGCACTTCCCTATCTTCGAAAACTCCCCATCTCGTATTCATTATATTTATTATATTGGTCGGACTTCCATTTCTCCTTGGCCTATAAGTTGAATAGGACTAGCAGAAAAGCGTGACAGCTGTGGGTACTCCTTCGTCAGCCGGAAGGGCAGCGAGCAGCGAGTAGATAGCTATATCAATCTAACACGCGGACTAATAGGAATTGGAAAAATCCGTGTATTCATACGCGGGCCGAAACAATGTGCATTGCCGAATGGGCTCTCTCTCTATTCCTTGTCTTGTACCCCTTCCTTCAGGTGCAATTGCTCTTTCGGGTGCAGGGACCTTCCTCATGCGAGTGATAGAACTCGCTACCAATTCATCTTCTTTCTCGCTTCTAAGACTACGCTCTCTCCTTTGGCTCGCTCTTTCCAACAAAGGCTCACTCTTTTCCGTGGTTCCTGCTGGAAGGCGTAGGGTTCGAGTGAGTAAGACAAGTCAGAGACGGGCAACCAATCCTTCACCTGCTCGTTAGAGGGGCTGACCGATAGGTCAGGGGTTTAGCTACTGGCTTGTTTAAGCCAGGGGAGAAGCGAAGAGAGCTTGTTAGAGTCCACAAGGTACAGTTACGACTGGGAGATAGCAAGACTCACTGAAGAGTTGAAACTAAGGATTGAAAGTAGCTAAATCACCTGTATAATAGATCTACGAATAGCCAACGCCTCTAACAACGAAGGGGGTTAGGTTAGGGCAGTTCCTTAGGCACCTTCACATCTACATCTACTTATAACAAGTACACACAAGCTTGAATCCTGTTATCTTAACTGAGAATGCCGTTACTTATAGCCTTTTAACGGCAGCTACACATTGGTCGAGACTCACACGACAGTCGATACTCAGGATTTCGTTTAGCTAAGTGGCCTGTAGACTAGAATAGTCAACCTCACCCTTAACATCTGCTTGAACTCCCGATCTACTTTTAAACAAAAAAACTGCTCGAGCTGGATTAGAAGATTAGTCATTCCCTGGTTACTTTCTTTCCAAAGCCCCGCATGAGCAAGCCAAGCTACTCAGACTGCCCAAGCGACTCATGCCAAGCAGCTAACTTCGAGATAACTAAGGGAAAACTTCGAGCTAGAACTAATAGATTAGCATTAATAGATAGTCAGTTCCCCGGGGGGATTCCTATGCTTGCTGGCTAAACAGAGTTGCCTTCCACACGTGCACTGAAACCAGAGTCTGCTACTCGCCTTAGGCAAAACCCGGAGTCTCTTGCTTGAACCTCATTCTCCTATCTTACTTAAATAAGGCCTGAACGGTGGCATAAAAGCCTTGGAACGGCTGCCGCGCCTGGCCTGATTCGACTCACCATTATTAGTATTAGGCCTTCTTTGTCTTCGCATTACCCTAGTTCCTTAATCCAAATAGCCATAATAGAATAGATAGGAGAAGCTGAGCTAGCTAACCTAAGTCCTAAAGTTCTAAAACTAGAGTTCCATTCCCCTTACTCGTATTGCAGGCAAATCCCGTTACTAGTTGTTCTGGTTAGCCCACTTGCCCGAGCACACTCTCAACTTGTAGATGCGCCAATCCTGCCTTCTCCCACGAGCACTGAAAAACCAACAGACCACGAACACCAGCACGCATGAAAACAGCCCTTTTGAAAGCATACCCAACCAAGGAGCGGGCATCCATCCAATCTTCATTTATAGACAGAAAATGGCCATAAGTCAGTTCGTTAACGACTTCTAACGAGCAAGTGAGTAGCCTACCTCGGCTGAATGTTGGGACAAACAGCAATAACCGTGCTTATCCTTCTAATAAACTAAACCTTACCGCTCCGTGGGAAACCGATTCACCCACAACTTCTCTTTTGACGGAGCTCTGAATGCCCAATTGGGCAGGGATAGGGATAGTCTGAATATCCCAATAAGGAGTAAAGGATCCCCGAAGCTTTTAGGTTGAGGTTCCCTGCTACCAACAACATAGCAGAGTATGAAGCTATGCAGGCCAGATTATCCAATTGGAATCGGAGATTCAGAGTTGGTAATTAAGCAAATCGTCAGATGAATATAAAACTGGCGGATGTAAAGCTTTTACCCTACTAAGAGATAGTGAGTTTAATGTGGAAACAATTCGAGGACTCGGCGGGAAGATAATGAATTTGCGGATGCGATGGCGCCCTCGATGTTTGAGATTCCAGATGGAGATGATTTTCATACAATTACGGTTGAACAACTGGACCAACCGGCTCATCAAGATGCGATTGTATGCGCTATTGAAGATGCAGCAGTATCAGACGACCTTCCTTGGTTTACTTATTTCAAGAATTACAAGTTGCATAGATCCCTGATCAGGCATCTCCTAAAGATAAGGAGACCCTTAAAAAACAAAAAAATGGAAACAGTTATAATCTTCCGGATTAACGGATCGTCCAACTGGAAATGATAACAGAATGCATAGGTCATTAGAAGGAGTTCCAATAAGCGGATACATATAGTATACCACCGTCATTTCCTCTATGAGGGAGAAAGACAATTGAAGAACCCGCGGATATGGTCAAAACGACATTTATTGTTAGCCAAGGAAAATGACTCGTGCCCCATATTTTTCTATCATAAGTAGCCGAAAAAGGCGAGGCCACCCCGAGAGGGGTGGGGAAGGGAAAGTGGGACGAGGGCTCCCTTCGCTTTTTTCTTTTTTGGGAAAGTTTTGACCAAAGGGAAGTTTAAAAGAAAGGATTTTGTTTAGTTCGCGCCAATTCGGCTATTTTCGATCAAGGTCACTTTCTTTGGTTCTTTTTCAGTTCCATCAACGAAACTGAGAAGATCTTGTACTTCAATTAACGACATTCTCTGGGTTTTCCATGGTATATAGTTCGTCTGTGTCAATCTTATGGACAAAAAATGGGCGATAGACGAGATACTCAGTTCTGAAGAGAAGGATGCAGACACAGCGGTAGACTGCGCCAAAGAGAAAACACGTAACAAGGTATTCAGACTACACTTCACACGAACCAAGTGAACGTTTCCCAAGAGCTAGTGCTCTGATACCATGAAAGAGTTTCAAATACTTTGAGCGGATTGGGTGAAGGATGTGTATATCAATGTAAGAAAGAATCTGTTTAATTAAATAGAATACAACACCTCTTGGCCGTTACACATGGAGTAATCACATAATAGTTATATAAGTAGTATCGGTCTCCGCTACGATTCTCAGAATTTACCTGCCCATTAGCAACGTATGCTCAGTGATTATTGTATACGCAATAAGATAAGTCAAGTGCGCTAAAAGGGACCTCGTAGCTCGGAAAGTGAAGTCGTAAGGGTATTCCTATGGTTGATAAGCTACGACTCCTTTTTCTCCTTTCCCCACATCTGATTCGGAGGATTCGGGATAAACAGGTGCTGTAGCCCCGGTTCGTTAGCATTCCGCCCTTCAAACTTGGTTACACCAGAAGTCATCATTTCAACGGCAAACTCTATTCCGCCTTCACCACACGTTCCTAAGCGCTTGGTGAGTCGGGTTATCCATGTACTGCCCAGGATCGCGGACCTTTCGTACACGGATTTTAGGGCATTTAGCTAGCCTATATCTCCGCTCTAGCTTCCGTACTCTTTTTCCTATTTCTCTCTCGATATCCTTCTTTCATCCTCGCCATCTTCCCAACGAAATGGATTGGTACACCATCCATCCTATCCTGTGCTTGGTTCATGGGAACTGCAAGTTTGACAATCAAAGGTTGGGATATCTCATTTGATCTCAGCAAGCCGCTTCGCGCTCAAAGCGAAAGCCAGATCTTGAAGCTAGAATGCGTGAGAACTAGAGCTTCAAAAGAAGCCGTAGCGAGGGTTGGTAGTGTGGCCGGAGGCCCACTTGCTTCTAACGTTCTACACCTTCTAACATAAATAAAAGATGTTGAATTGTCTGAAGGCTTTTTCTTCGTTCATTCCTGCGAATCCATCGCGTTACTTCGATGAATTTCCCGCGTACGTGCCTTTTCCTACTCCTGCCGTCAATTAGCTAAATTTCTTTTAGTCGTGCGAACGATACCCTCGCGAAGCAGATTCGGTTCCATCCTATACCTCCTATCGAATGGATTTCCCTACAAATGGTTGTCTCCTTTTGGTTGCGATGATTTATTTTGTTCAAAGCGAGGCGAGCGGTGCTATTGTCCCCTTCCTTCTCCTAGCGCTCATTGACATCGTATGCGGGTCATCGGGATCGGGAACATCATATATGAAATGACTTGATCCGTGAACGCGCTTACCCAATATTGGCCAGGGAATGGACCAATTCCTTCATTCAATGCATATTGATTGAGAATCTGTGCAGGAGATCGGCCTTCTCTTCTCTCAGGTCCAGAGGGGAACTCTTAGTTAGGTCCCTCAGCGACTTGGATTGATGTCTATCGGTAACAGGAAGCTCGGGATTTGCGCCATGTATGTGGCACACAACTGGTTCTATCGATGCGAATCAACAAATCACAAGGAAGTTTGGTCTTCGGAATCAAGCGGCAAATCATAATACGAGAAGGGAGCTCTGACGTGCCATTTAGTAGCACTCATGGGATCTGGTCAATAAAGGTGTAACTATTAAGTCAGTCGGGCAAACCCTTTTGAAAATGATCCAAGGGGGGCGAGAGGAGAAGTGTTGTTTGCAAGCGAATCCAAGAATGCCACGAGGCGGAGAGCCTTTCGATGAAGCCTGCACCCACTGGGAAAAAGGAATAATAGACCTTGCCAGAGTTTCCCTGTTAAACAACATAAGAAAAAGCTTCACCGACTGCTTTATCCACAAGAATGTCATAAAGGTTCTCTCCGGTCTTTCTCAAAAAGACAGCTTTAGAGCGCAAGTCAAACTCATGATAGGCGAGCAATCACGCGCACATGGTTTAGCGGTTTGCTGTGCTCTGTGATCTTATTCTTCTCCAAGACCCGATGCTTCATCTGCTTCTTTAGCTTAGTAGGACTTATTTCACGCAATAGCGTGAAACATTTCCCAATTGAATTGCAAGGGATGACCCTTTCTAGATGCCCGATAGAGGTTGGACAGATTCCTTTTACCAGAAGGAAATAAGGGATTCGCTAATGGCAAGAGAGAAATTGCTAATTAACGAGACTGATTCCGGATGCCCGATACCAGAGGGCAGATTGTCCCATATACTTAGAGCAAGAGGAATCGGGTTCCATAGAAACCTACTGTGATTTCCCCTTCCCCTTGGTATAATGGTAGGGTGTTGCCCCGATAGTTCCCATCCCGCAACCTCCTATGGACTCTAAGTGGTGGGATTTCGGGGTAGAAGGTTCATGGTAGGTAGTTCCAATGCGGCGATTAACATCTTTCTAGTATGTAGCGAGATCCGTCCTCCAACCAAAGGGATCGATATAACATAACTAAGGCAGCTAGCCCGCTGGTAGTAGAAGAAAGCAGAGATTCAGGCAGCTAGGCATCAGTTTGAGTTCGAGATCGAGACCCCAAAAGGAGGATATAGAAGCAGATTGAGTTGCAGGGAGAGAGGGTTCAATACCCGATTTGAGAACCAGGTAACCTAGCATCCTCACCCATTGAACCATAGTACCTAGCTTCCCTTCGCTCGCGTCCGAACCCATATGTCTTCTATAATCGATATGCCTCAAACAAGGAATGCCAGCGGCAGAGAGAGTTGGATAGGTACCCCCTGCAGTTGCTTCAGCTGCTTACCTTGAACCGAATAGCACTACCCGTATAGGTATAGACTAAGGCGGATTCCATTGGATTTAACCGGACCGGCCAGCATATGAGTAAGCATCAGTAGTTTCAGTTGATGATCCTGAGGCAATATGAGGAACAAGTCATCCAAGGTAAGCTCCTTCCTTAGCGATCCGTAACTAGAAGATTTTTAGCGTAATGACTCTGTCGCTAGTGATGGTGCAGCTTTCACCCCTGCAATGAGGTAAACAGGAGGGCCGGGGGGATTGAATATGGATATGGCGGCGGAGATGCTGCTTTCTTCACCCCTGTTCCGGCATAAACTGATGTTCCCACAATTAGTACTGCTTTCTCCCCCCTACCGGGCTAAGGGGTGCTGGCTCCTTAACAAGCTATCAAACCGAAGTAGAGGCGTATAGATACCGATTTGCAATTGGAATACCTTAAACGGGGTATCAATATGGGCAAGGTGCTTCTTTTTCGACTCGGTTGACCGAGTCTCTCACCGGAGATGGTTTAACTACAACCCGGTCGTTCTGGGGGTAGTTTCAACGCCATTTTCATTCAATTGGTGGGACGAGATCCTAATCTGTGATTGGCTCCGCTCTTCAATTCTCTGATCTGATCTCTTAGGATCGCTACGCAGCTTGAAACCAAGTGAATCGCTTTTTTGGTTTAAAATGCTGCTAACCCCAATGCAGCTCGCTTTTATTCCGGTGGATCAATGGGTTGCCGCACCGGCCTCAGATCTCGACCCGGGTGAGAAACCGCCTTCTATGTATGCCTTTTTTGTGGGTGATGCTCATGATCCTACAGCTCGTATAGTCTAGAAAGAGTTTCAATAGCAGAGGCTGGTAGCATAAAGGTCCAACCAATGAATGCTCTTATTTATTCCTCTTCTCCATAGGGGAATCGATGAGAGATGCGAACAAAGGCTGCGTAGGCACGAGTATCAAAGCTTCAGTACCAGCGTAAACGCCCCTTATGGTTTCGATACTAGTACCAGCAGCTTCCCCACCACCACCTCGCCCAAGATCTATTCCGGTTCCAGTCGAAGAACCACCGGGCCGATTATTGACCCAGTGACCAGGGTAGAGCTAGTTGGAGATACATTACCTAGCCTTTTGTTTTCCGCATCAGCGGTGGTCCCACCACCGGAAGCAGAGGAAGCTAACCGAGTTGACTAAGAATCAGTCGTTTACCTCGACTTTAAACCAATAAATATGCCTCTCTATGAGGTAGAGCCAGGAGCAGTAAGTTCACCCTCAACAAAGCTATACTCCCTTTCCGCCAGTTCGAGTTACCATTGTTGATCCAAAAGCTTCTGAGCTAGCAGCAGTACAGTTGGTGTATAAGTCACCTCTTGGATATCCGATCGAGACATAACATAATTGCAGTGGCCTGAACAGCAACTCCTTTCTATACTCTTCAATCTCTCTTCTCTTTTTCTTCCATTTGATTTTGACTCTTCTTTGGCCATGAAGATTACCTTGCAACAGTTCAACAGCACACCATCTGTCACAAAGAAAATGAAGGTTTCACCAACATGTATATTATTTATGCACCAGACAACTCGTATAGCGTCAGCAGCTACTCCAGCACTTCTCTTTCAGATCCTTGTTCTTCAGGGCTTTCTAGTAAGGGGGGGCCTTTTGTCATTTTTTAGGGTAACTTTACATAACCTTTGCTTGCTTTCCTACTGGCAGGCTTTCGATTGCTAATACGAAGAGCAGGAGGCTCTGCAAGACCCACTCGTCTTCCAGCTCCTGATCCTACTACCGGCGTTGGCTGACTTACATAGTTGTTCTTTGCTTTGTCTTAGTCCATTCCGTTTTTCAGCGAGTTTGTTGACGGTCAACATGGAACATACAATGGCGTAACAGCTTTTGTGTTGTCTTAGTTATTCCCCCTAACCCCCTAAGGGGGTCCAGACTGTTCGGAGTAGTGATTGAGTTGTTCCAGGTTGTCTGCTGCGAAAGTCTGGATTGCCTTAGGACATACTTTCCAGACAAGAGTAGCAGAGCCTCAAAAGTTGACTCCAAGCGGCAGCGTCAGAGAAGGATGCAGGCAGGGACACACAGCAGCAAATAACTCAACGCAGCTCACGGCAGCCTGAATCTTACAGGTTAAACCAGAGAACAAAGAAGAGTAGCAGGTTCACGATACAATTACTGGTCAGAAGCAGTGATGATTCCTCCTTTCTCAGTCCTGGAAATAAACTGAGAGAGCTGCTAGTAGTTCCACCAGCAGAGAATACTTGATCCAAACAGCAAGAAGAAGCCTAACGATGAAATCAGTAGCCCCTTTTGTATAGTAAGGTTCAAAGAGTCCTTGTATAGTAAGGGCGCTCCTGCGCACCAGCTTCAGGAAGGGCTTCAAAGCTCCTCTAGCGTTCCAAAACAAGGCATTTCTTTAACAAAGGGAAGGATCGGAAGGTTGACCTTTGGGACTCGAAGGTCTGACCTTGGATCTCGTAGCCGGGCCTGGGGGCATCAAGGAGTCATCCTTTTTCTTTCTGGTTCTTCTCGGTTTAACTGGTTGAAAACCATCTTCTTCCTGTTCCTGAGATTGAAATAAATGCATGAGCTATGGTAACCACGCCGCTTCCATCTACTTCTATGCGAGTTTAGATGAGGAAAGCGTTTTTTTAACGGAAAATAGTAGATTGACTCCTGTCTCTTAGGCTTACATATTCAAAAAAAAGGAAACTGAAGTTGTATCCCGCCTTCTCTAAGAAAGCCTTAACCTTCGGTGAATAGTAATGGGTCTTCACCGGTTCGGTGGCAGTGGCATCTTTGTAAGGATCTTCCTTATGAATCTGGTCTTCTCCCCAGAGGGGCTGCTCAGTCGACTGGTAGAACAAGGTCCCATGCCTCCCGGCCAACTAGGATGGGACAGTTTTCAGGTCTTGCACAACCGATACCTCCTTTGCTATAGATTTGGTGAGCCCATCAGGAGTGCGCATCGTCTGGACCTCTTTTCGGGGAAGAATTCCATTTCTAGAAGTTCCCTCTCGTATGTCACCTTACTCACTTAGGGCCTTTGGACGACTAGGCTTTTCTTTCTGAATCAGATTCACTTCCGCTGCCAACCACACTACCATATGATGTGATAGTGTGAACAAAGGCCAAGACAAGAACAGTAGTCTACGAGAGGTTGCCCAGTTACAAAGCAGACAGCTGCTGGGTAGCACTGAGAAAGTTTGATACCCCCATGATGTAGTCTGGACACGGAACTTGCCAAGGTAGGTCCAAAGAGATTGACATTCTTGTCATTAACAACGTTAACGGCCACCGATCCGTAGCGTTCATCATAGCAATAATAAACATCACTGAACCTTTTAACCGGGACAAAGGTCCTTCTCTCTTGATTAAACCATCGGTCGGTAAACGACGGAGAATTTCCATCAACCAATCATGGTACGGGCCCTCTGATTTCAAAAGAATGGCCTATGGCAAAGATCCTTCTAGGTTTCGGCTTCCACTATTCCAATCCTACTGAAATGAATAGTCAATTCTGGAAGGGAAGGCGGTAAATACCTTCCTACGCACCTTTCGAACCAATCAAGGTCACGATTGGCCCAGAAAGTCTTAATAGGATCATAGGCGTATCCCAAAGCATGCCTGCTTTCAGACGCTTCTTTCGAGGAATTGACTCCACTTAAAGTATTGGAAACGTCGAAGTGAGCTGTGACATATAAAGAGTAAGATGAGGTGGTAACGGTCGATGGATTTTTTGCATATTGTATAGATTTAAGATTTTTGTCGTGTTCCGATATTGAACCGGATCAATAGACTTTTGTTGTTGTTGGCGACTTGTTAATCGCAGCAAAACAAATTAGGATCTTAGGGTCGTCTTTATGACTTCTTACTATACTCGTAGTAGTAGTCTTAGGCCTTTGGCTTATGAAGAGGGGGCCTTTCCGAACCACTTTCCTTTCCTGTCTTACGACCCAGGGCATCCAGGGCTCTCTCTGATCGAAATGTGGGCTCACTGAAACTCGCATTTCGATAGTGTGAAAAGAAAACAACATTTGAAATGACACCAACCGTATTGATTCCTCTATGACGGTTGGGGTTCTTTGTTCTGTTATCAACTCGTATACTTATACTTACCGTCACTTCTTATTCCGGTTCTCAACTCAAATAGAAGACCTTATTCTTCAACAGCTCTTGGCACCTTCGGAGCCTTTTTCTAAACTCCCCAATCCAATCCTCATAACGCTTCTCTCTTTTCGTCACCCCTATAGCTCATGTTCATGGCTCACCCGGTCTATCAAGTTAAGAACAGAAGATTTTCATATTGCTTTCTTGAATGCTTGTTTGTAAACAGCCAATTCGTCGCTCAGAGAGGAAAGAACGGGAGGCGTCGTCGGAATGTGGAACGGTGGACGCAGAAAGAACTACAGAAGTTCCCAGTCAACTATTATCCCTTCTATGCGCTTCGGGGTTGCTTGCATTGGTTCTTGAACTGGACAACCTCACTCTCGCTCGATGCTTTGAATAGCGTAGCTTCGTACCCGAACAATAATCGGATCCGGGCCTAATACCGTCGCTATTGTTCGGCCTGAAACAACTGTATGTAGTAGAGAGAGAGAGGGGCTTACTGACGCGAAGGGCCGAAAGGCTATCAACGTATACGTATATAGATATAGTGAGTGTGCGTGCAGGGTGTAGGTGTACCACTTACGAGAAAGAACCCCAAGTAAGTCAAGTAGTTAACCAAACACAAGTAAGTAGTTCGTCAGTCCTTCCTCCGACGCCTCCTGAATTTCATCATGTTTGTTGTGTTGTTCCGTTCATAGGTCCCGACGTCTGTCTCCTCCCTCTCCTTAAGTTAAGAAAAAGAAGAATGCTGCTTGATTGAACGAACATTGTAAGAACCACCACAGGCCACCCACGTCTATTTTTGATTGTGAACAAAGAGGCAAACGCCAGAATAATCCTCCATTTTTTTCCTTTGAATTTGAGTCCATAATAACTGGCAGGTTTCATTAATGAAAAGAAAAAAGCGGAGGCCCGCATCTGCTTTAGGGCCTTATACTAGATAAGGGGTTTGGAATTGATTCTTTATCAATGGCCCACCCTTTCTTTGAACCTTGTCAATGATCGAACTTACAGATATGAACTGAGTGCCATTTGATGAGTCACTGAGAACAAGGGAGAGGGATATGGAAAGGATGAAGTAATGAAAGAGGAAGTCATTGCTAGTAGTAACGACTTGTCACGATCCATTGGTTCATATAGAATCCATGTCCGCGGTGTATCAAAAAACATTCTTTTCGCTAAGCGTATATAATAAAATAGAGTGAAAGGGCCCACCCCGAAACCCAGGGGGTACTAACTAACAGCTGAGTCCTCTCCGAACCGCAGGAGATAGTTGCCCATCATACGGCTCACCAACTTCACTTGCCTCTCAGGGGGGCTCGCTCCGGGCAGGTTCGGATCACTTACAATACACGGCTCTACGAAGGGGGTTAGAAGCGTTTTCAAGATTCTTCTTTTCCTCTTTGTCGAGACGAAAAGGGAACCCATCTTTTCGACTGGGAAATTGGAGTCTGTTTTGTCCACTTTCTCCATCCCCCTCTATCAAAATGATCAAAAAGGAAGGCGAGCTTGCTTCTTATTCCCGTGTTCGATCTCTTCCATCTCTGCCCCGCTTCCATGTGGGCAGAGACCCCTGTAGAGAATGAAGAGGGGCCAAGGATCTTCCTCTCAACAGTGCTTCTCGAGGCTCCACTCTCCCCCCTGAATAAGTGACGGCCCCATTAGCCTGGGCTGAGATGGGGATAAGGAGTAAGGATTGAAGCCCCCCTTAGCTCTGCCAGACACTGGACAGGGGTTAGCTCTGTAAATGTGTAGAGCCAAGTGTAGTGTGGTGTAGTAGTAGGCACTTCTAGGCCCCTTCCCGGCTACTGGATCACTCCAGTGCTTCGGGTACTACGGACCCTCTGCCATCCATTGCAGCAGAGCCAGGGGGGGCTCTCGGGGGGGGGCTAAGCGCAGTTCTTTGAATCAAACGTTGAATGAAATCGATTCTTTTTTAGATATCAAAATCTAAATCGGATAGGATAGATGGATGGATCTATCTTTCTATGAATATAGATGACTAAATATATATATTTATTTATATGTAGCAAGAAGCCCCAAATCCTTGATTTGGCCAGGAAACACTGCACTGCTTTGGGCCCAGGAAGCGAAGGGAATGAGCTCGGCTGCTTCTCCTCCACACTTTTTTCTCCGTGCCCGTTCCGCATGCGCTTCGCGCGCCATTGGCGCTTTGCTCTCCTCTTATTCTTCATTGGACGGTTCGGATGGACTTCGCCGTTCTTTCCCAACTAAAATAGAAAGGGCTGTATCACATCGAGATGTCGATTCGTTTTCCGCCCCCAATGAGATGGGGAATTAGTAACCTCTTTCCCTTCATCTTTCTGAATCGAGGCCCGGCCCGGCTCGCGTCGTTCCAACAACCGGCGGGGAGCACCTCAGTATACGATCGCGCGCAGTAACTGGGAGTCCTATTACACCTAAGGCCAACTGAAATTCACCAAACCCAGGTTCATCTCGTGTAGTGATTGTGGACTCGTACAAGGATATTGAGTAGACGGTTGATGTATCAGACTCGACCCTTTCTTTCGTAGCATGCATTCCCATCCGTGTCGCAACTGATTCGGTAAGCTACGTGTCCGGTGCACGGAGAACTGCCTTCGGTCTCCCAAACTGACTTACTCATGGCAACCTTCCGGCCGCCCAACGACCTATAACGCTAGTCACTACTCCCACTGGGGCTAGGAAGTAAGCCCCACAACCCAAAGCGGCGAAGAACAAATAGAATTTGCTACGAAAGCCGGCTAACGGGGGTATTCCTGCGTATGAGAACATAGTAATGGAGAAGGTAATAGCCGAAATAGGATTCGTTTTGGCTAGAGCGCCCAAATCCGCTATATATTTGACACGGGTTTGCCGTAATGCTGGAACTATGGCGAATGCATCTATCGTCATTGATGCATAAATAAAGATACCAATTAGTAGTGATTGAATTCCTTCTATGGTTCCACATGAGAAACCAGTACGAATATAACCTACATGTCCAATCGAACTATGAGCTAGAGGTCTTTTGACTTTCGTTTGGGCCATGGCGGCCAGTGCTCCTAAGATCATAGAAGCAATGCTGCAGAAAAAGAAGATTTGTTGCAATGTAGCTCCATAGGAACCATAAATAGAAACACGTGACATATTTGCAGAAATAGAGATTTTAGGCGCAATAGAAAGGAATGCTGTAACCGGGGTGGGTGAACCCTCATAGATATCAGGTGCCCGCATATATAGAGTCAAAAGAGATATGGAGTCCGAAGGGGAGGGGGGTTTTCTTCGGGGCTCGAGAGATGGAATAGATAGGGCCCCACAAGTTGTTAATTCGCCGCTGGGGAATTCACACGAAAGGGAACGAGGAATTCTCAACGAAAAAAGTGCTCTCTGAACCGAACGTGAAAGTTGTTTTCCATCAGACGGCTGTTCCCGTAACTCCACTCTCGACTTGGATTATATATCCAAAAAGGTCCGCTCTCGGCCATTCCACACGCTGCCTAGCAGAGGCGTGGTTATCTGAAGTGGATTCTCTCTTTTGTAGTAGATGCCGAACCTGCTGCTCAGTGGGCGGGCGCAGCAGCTACATGGACCCCTTCCTTTCTGTTGTTGCCAGCGCTTTACCGGGCCGAGCCGGAATTCTTTATTAGAAAGGGCAGGCAAAGCCCGAAGGCTGCTATCCCAATAGGCCAGCGGGCGGAACGAGGAGAGGGCCCGGCAATCATACCACCGCGGTCGAAAAAGCGTGTTCTCTTCGCCCTTCAGATAACACGCACCGTAGGCCATCCTCGGCCTTCTTCGTTTTCGATGAAAATCGACATCTCGATCTCCGAAAGCGTTTTCCTTCCCCCGCCGCATCTCCCTCCCTTCGTCGAGCCTTTCCTTTAGTGGTTGGGGGAAGCATTCCCTTATCTGAACGTCGGCGGGCATTCTTTCGCTATGGGGTGGGTTTGGTTTGAACATAGGCTCAAACATGATTGGAAGGGTCCTAGCTACGCCATGCGTTCAATACCAAAAAAGCCTCTGGGGAGCTGCAGGGATGACAAAAAGAGGGCGCTTTCCTGTGTTGCACTGAAAAAAAGGACCTAAGAGAAGAGCGTCTTCTCTTAGGTTTCTTCCTCCCGCGCCCGGCCCGCGTTAGAGGGGAAGATTAGCAAAGCGGGAAAAGACAGAGGGAGGGGGAGCAGCATCTTATTCTCTTCGCTAGAACTTCCGGATCGGATAAGCATTCGGAACGGGCTCCGCGTTCATTTCGTTGGCAGAAACGATCCAATCCATTCGGGGAACCCAAAAACAAACGAACTCTTTTGACTTGATTCATAGATAGAATCAATGGATAGATAGACAAGAGATAGATGAACGAGATCTCTTTTTTTTTTTCTCTAAAATCAACAAGAGGAAGAGAATAGACATCCCTTTAGATGTCTATGTATCCTTTATCATCTCCCGATTTTCTTTTATATCGTTATATCTGCTCTATACATTTTTTTTAAGAAATACATACATTTAGAGAGAGAGAGCAGATGGATCCTATCCCCTACCTATATCGAACACTCATTCCTATCTATTTATAGAAAGATCTTCGTCAAATACCGGACTTTGCCTTTTTTTGTTTGAGGAATTCCTAATATCCAAGGCAGCTTCCCACAAGCACCCCACCCCATACGACTATAAGGGAGGGAGCTGTTCGCCTTTTGAATCAAAGTAGTAGGGGCTTCATAGCGACTTTCATTCTAAAGGAAACCGAAGAACCTTTAGTCAATAGGAGCCCTACTCATATTCAAAAGGCAGTCGCAAACCAA
>JAJHSJ010002846.1:97500-102500 GCA_021015155.1 Magnolia officinalis
GAATACCACATATGATCGAGAAAAGAGTACCTATAATCACATGAAAACCATGAAAACCAGTTGCTGAGGAAAAGGTAGAACCATAAATACTATCCGAAATAGTGGAGGGTGCTTGGTAATATTCCATTCCTTGAAAGCCAGTGGATACTAGAGCCAGTGAAACGGTAGCTACTAAAGCGTAAACTGCTCGTTTTTCCTTCCCCGCGAGTATAGCATGATGAGCCCAAGTTACGGCAGCTCCGGATGAAGGGGGAATAGGGGTATTAAGAAAAGGGATTTCCCGAGGATCTAAAACCCCAATCCCTTTTGGGGGCCAAATACCTCCGATCTCTACCGTAGGTGCCAAAGAAGAATGAGAAGAAGCCCGAAAAAGAGCAAAAAGGAACATAACCTCCGATACGATGAACGGAATAGAACCATATCGAGGTCCTAATTGTACGACTTTGGTATGATGTCCTTCCAACGTGGATTCACGTAGAACATCGCGCCACCATACGAACATGGTATATAGGATAAATATTAGGCCCAAACTGAGAAGTGTTGCACCCCCTTGAAATGGGTGCATGTACATCACACCTCCTACGGTGGTTGCCAAAGCTCCGAGTGAACCCGAAATAGGCCATGGACTTGGATCTACCAAATGATAAGAATGCCTCTGAGATTCAATCATAAACCACTTTGCCCCGGTTGTATGTAAACCCCCCCTTCACCCCCACCCCCTAAAGTGGTAAAGAAGGGCTCTTTGGGGTCTAATTTTCTTTCTATCTGACAGGACAAGCAAATAGGAAGGGATGGTTCTTTCATTGCATTGATAGAAGTGTGACTAGAAAAAGAAAGACTCTCTCTATTACTTTGAGAAGAGAATCGTTGGTTTGACCGACGAACTACGTGGGAAAATGAACCTTCTTTCTTTCATTTTCAGCAAGCTTCAAAACTTGAAGCGCCAACGCGCGCAACGGCCGTTGCTTGCTGGCTGCTTCAAAGCCTATTAGTAAAACGCGCTAGCGCGCTCATACGTTTTTCAGCGCTTCAAAGCCGTTGCGCTTTAAAAAGGGCCCCTTTAGGGCCCAGGCCCCTGACTCCATAGCCCTAACTAAAGGGGGGGCGCTTCACGTTTTGAAGCTGGTTTGGAAAGTCACAATTCAGTCCGGTTTCGGAAAACTTGCCGGTCGCGGATTAGTTCGTTCTGCGCCGCCGGCGGCCCGATAGACCGAAAACGCGCAGGTTGATCTCTCTGGTTGAGGCTGCATTCATTTATTCAACTTGACACGTGGGAAGGGCTGACTCTCCTAGTGGCTCGGCTTGGTCTCGCTCCCGCACGCCTGGACGATTGATTGAGAATCTCGAGAACCTTTCTGAACGTCCGTCTTCGCGGGGCGATTTGAAAAGGAGTATATCCCTCTCCTTGTAGTGCCTTCCATTCCACTATTCTGATCGAGAAAGATTCTCTTCCGAACGACCAAGTCATAATTATATTAAAAAACGATGCTTCCTTGGCCGTGTGGAACATGGATTAGCATTATGTCATTCCTACAAGTGATCCCCCATCCAGGACTGGAAGAAGTGCTATATGAGGACTTCGAGATCAAATATAGAATGTTTCTTTCCATTCCTCGTGAGCCACTTATTTCTCCGAAACAAGAGATCAAAGCGATTTTCCTCCTTTTTCCCAATAAGTCGACGGCGTTACACCATTGGGATACTTCGAATAAACTTGAGTACATATAGGATACACCGGTGCTAAAACCTTTTCTCGAGATATCTTCCAAACTGTTGGGGTCGTTGCTCCGGATGTTGTTCCCCCGGTGTGAAACCAGTTGGTTCCGTAGTTTGAGAATTCTGCTGATCCCAAGTACTCCATCTCCATCATTGCATATGGGAATATAAAAAGTAAAGAGGAGAAGGCATGACCAGAAGAATTGTGTGAAATAAGTGAATTTATCCAGTTGAGGCATTATTGATTGAGAAAAAATGAATCCCTCCAGACAGAAAGAGACTCCTTCCTGTACGAGTAGTGAAGAACTAAACGAGTTGGTTGGTTGTTTACCAACGGAAAGCCTGGGAGAAAGATGCACAAATCTAAAAGGAGGAGTCAATGATGGAGACTAAACGCATTGACGGTGAGGTGTCAGAATACATAACACTATGGAATTTCAACGGTGCGTACGTTTCCAATCAGAAACCCATTTGAGCAACTCTTTACGAGCTCGATCATCGAATTTTTGATTTTCATCCCTATATAATTTATAATAATTAGATTGTCATTCTCTTATTTTGGCCTCCTTCAAAAAGGATAGATCCTTTTCGTCATCAATCTGAAGAGCCTTATAAAGGCTCTCAAGGTAGTTGTCTCTTCGCTGGTACCTATGGCCGACGTTGGCCAGGAATTGGAGTTCCGTTTTTATTTTCTCTCTCCTCGAGACGAGGTATTCGTGTGGAACTCCAATTTCGTCCGGCTCCGGAACCGGAGGTTGAGCATTCAGTTAGAGACGGCGATCGCTGGTTCGCCAGAGGAGAGGGTGTTGCCCGCATAATTGCAAAGCCCTCCTGCCCGCTGACTTACTGGCCACGTTACTGATAACCTAGGAACGAGCAAAGAAGAAAGTTTGCCCCGACGACACTAGAACCTACGGGCGGGGCATTTTCGGGGAGTAGCCCGCTTCTTCAGAAACTTCCTGGCACATACATTAAGGGAGCCATTGAAAGGTGACTGAAACACCAGAAACGGGGACTACCCGAGCTAATGATAGAGGCAAGAACACTTTCCGGCCAGGTCCCATTGATTGATCATAACGATATCGTGGAAATGCTGCGCGGACCCATATATATAGGAACGGAAACAGAATCACCTTGATACTAAACCGGATCGAGCCCGGGATCTTCTTGGAAATGGGAAGATCTAGGATAGGCGGCCAACCTCCTGGAGAGAGCGATGTGCATGGACCAGGTGAGTAGGGATGCAGCTCCGTGGACCGCTCGTCGGGCCTGATAGGTGGTGGTATCACACCCTTCTCAAAGGAACCGTACGTGACACTCTCGCGTCATACGGCTCCGTCCCGGAATCTGGACCTCCCCTTTCCTTTGACCAACGGGTCCTCGAACCAACCTGTCCTCGCAGCTTCAAAACGTGACGCGTCCCCCCCCCGGTTCTGGTTCAGGAAAGGGTCAACGCAAGGATCTTACTTCGAAGCAATCTCTGGAGTTTGCCCTTATCCGAACGGGTCTTGCAATAAAATAGGATTTCATATTGAGCTCCAAATATACGCTATTGGGATGGGATGGCTCCTACAAGCTCTCCCCCCTAAGAACCGCACGTGCGAGTTCCCCCGCATACGGCTCAAGTGGCGAAGGCCCTTTACTTCGCGCTTGGTAAGCGCTTCGCTGTAGCCAAGCTTACTGCTAGCCTATCGGCTAGAGCCAAGCTTCGACCGCGACTGCTCGTCGCTTCTGGCCGCCTTATTCCGTCACCCGAGATCCAAGTCAGCACCGGCAAAGATCTATTGATTCCTCGCGGCCGGGCCGGCTTGGAAGCAAGCTACCGAAAGCTTCTGGCGACTCGCTTCTACGCCCGGCCCGCCGCCTATCCTATCGGCTTGGAAGCAAGCTACCTGTCGCCTATCTCACCCGGCACTTTGAAGGGTGAGCCTTCGCTTTTTGGATCGTCTTCTGCCCAATGCGGTACCCTCCCGTTTTTTGGTTCCCATCCCATTGGGTTTACCTTGTTCACAGGTTGACCCCATGGCAGCAAGAAAAGGCGATCTTGTGCTATACTCCGGTGATCTCTTGCCTACCGAGGCACGCAAACTCCCATCGTGGCCCAGATCACATTCCGTGAATCGAAAGGGGAAGCCTACTCATCCATCAGCTCCTCTCGTAGATGCGGTGCGGTTTTACGAAGCGTCTAAGCACAGTTCACTCGCGTTGATCAATCAAGAGTTTTGCTGCCACTCCTTAAGGTTACCTGTTGTATCATACACTTCTTGCATTGTTTCCCACGCTTCATACCCCCTTCTTAAGGTAAAGGGCCAGGCATGGTGGGGTAGGAGCATCCAGTCGGCAATCTTTTTGGCCTGACCAAGAAGTCTTATGTCCTCCGAGTCGCACGGCGTTTTAACCGAAAGAACTTCTTGCGCAATTCATGCGTTTCTGTTATTATGACAAGAAATGTTTTCTGGATTTCCATTTCAAATTGTTCTCTGGACTTTTTATCAATATGAGGTGATCGTAACACAGTATATAAGACTCGTGATTCAGGCAATCCAATCTTCCGTGTGTAACGCGGAAGCCCCCAAAAATGGTTTAAAAATGGGTGATCAAAAGATCGAATCACTATGCGTATCTTGGTGGTCGTTACTTTTGGTGGTCTTTCTGTTTTTCTTCCTCCTCTTCCTGTTCTATTGAGATTCAGCATCCAGCAGCGCCACGCCAGTTTAGAATGAGATGATAAGGGCTGACGGCTCCCCCCTCCCTTTCCCCCCTGGCCGTGCCACACTTCAGAAAGGCCCTAGGCGGTCCTGAACTTACTTGTGTGAGCCTACGCCTTCCCCCCCACTCCCATATCCCCCCGACCGACCAACCTGACGCCTTTCTCGAAAGAAGCATCTGGAAGTTTATAAGAGTCTTCGATGTACTTCTTTATACATCTTGGACCTTAGCCCTTTTTCCCTCAGATCAGATAAGAGGGTCCGGGCTTCTTCGATCTCCTCCTTAAGGCTCGCATGGGGATCCAAGTTGTCCGGTCTTTTCCATTCCATAATCTCTTCTATTATGGAGATGATGACTTCCTCGGTAGATCGATGATCCCCCTGTCCCGCTTCGGATAAGAGGCTTCTGATAGAAGCAGAAAGATCATTTTTAGTGAGAGCCAATTCGTAGAAGGCCCATATAGCCTGGTTTTGGAGTGGAGCTGTGTTGGTTCTCAACTGTTCCATGACCCAGGGCCCATAGCCCGGGTCCTCGTGATGTTGGCTCAGATAGGCCGAGAGCGCACGCTCCATCGC
>JAJHSJ010002846.1:110000-117500 GCA_021015155.1 Magnolia officinalis
TTCTGTTGACTATTCAGTCTATGCAGTTGGTTCTGTCGCTTCAGCGGAAGAGTCAGCAGCATAGCCTGTTCCTGGGCCAGCTGCATAATCACGTATGTAAGCAAGTGATCCAGTTGCTTCAGTAGAGTACGTTGATCCAGATACATACCAATATCCAGAAAATGATCAAGACCAAGTGCCAGTAAAGACAGATCCATAGCCCGCGGTAGCAACAGATACATACCCCTAGCCAGATCCATGCCCGGATTCTCGTGAGTGTGATTCAACAGAGTCTGATGCTCGTGATCGATAGCCTGATGAATACGACCCTCGTGCTCGAGAGGCAGATCCAAAGCCAGTAGCGTCACCTAGGAGCATACTTCAGTGTAGCATATATAGCGGCATACCCCTTTGACCTAGGTGGAAAAGAGATCTATTGATACCCACCATCAGTTTACCCAGAAGCTGAGGGTGGAGGGAACAGGGGGCCTTGCGCCTAGGCCAGTCCCGACCTTCGTTAGCTATATGCAACTAAAGTAGTTCCATACCCACCAGACCTAGTGGAGTACCCACGATGACGTATCTGGGGAGACAGCAGCGGATACAGATTTACCATAAGCAAAGGCGGCTACTGAGGCAGAGGCAGAACCCGCATAGGCGGAGGTACCACCACCGGTAGCTACGGTAGTACCATAGGCGAAGGCGGGGGAAGCACCCACACAAGGTACGGAGAGGGCATAGCCAGTGCGGTTGACTCTTCCGATTCCGCAGTGGATGGAGCTGGTCCAGTTCCTTATGCCCCAGATTCAGATCCAGATCGTGATCGAGACCTAGTTCCCACCGATGATCGTAAGCGTGATCCAAGCCCTCGTGAGCGAGATCCATCCATATCCTATAGTCAAAACCCACAAGGGTTGGTGTGGCCTTTAGCCCAGCATATCCATTTCCAGGCCCGGTAAAGGCAAGGGCATCACCCCACCCATTCCCTGGCCGGGCCGAGAGAGATACGGCTAGCCGGCAGCTCAGCTCGCGTACTTCGGTTACCTCGGGCAAGGGAGAACGCGGGCGACGGTCTGGTCGAGGGGATCAAACACATGCATGGTCAACAAGCGTGGTCATAAGCAAAGCTTAGTCCATGGTTTTCGGACCCGTCGGTATATGGAATAAGCTAGTAAGTGACGGTGGAGGACAGGTGGCTCGGTGCTCATGGTTATCGCTCGGCTCACTCATAGGTTATTCGGAGTCCGGATTTGAAGGATTTCGGTCCTACCCATACCTAGTTCCATCTCTGGTATTTCGAACGTGTTTAGCGATGATTCCCCCATCGATCTGAGAGTGGGTAGGCTCACTCGGATGGGCATATGGTTTCGCAAAGTGGTTGGCTGCTCCCACTCGGTTCACGTCCTTTCCCGGGTACTTCTCCCCATCTCTGTTGCACCTTACGTATACGGCCGGGTAGCTTCCTCAAACTCAGTTTCGAGCTACGGGGCACTCGAACCTCCGCTGAGAAACCATAGCCCGAGCTAGCTTCCTTGCCGTATCCATAGTTGCAGCCTCTGCTTCCCCGCCCGGTACTTGAATTTCGTATTCGGTAGAAATGCCTTCGCGAGCTTATTCATGAAGGGACATCGAGTGCAATCTGTTCCTCGCCCTCGTCCACTAGACATGCTACCTCGATTTTAGCGACCCATGCTATATAAGTAGGTCCCGTGCCGTGCCACCTAGCTCTGCATAGATTGGTCGGGTAGGTGTGCCGATTCACCCCAAACAACCAGGAAGGGGGTCTCTGGCCTTTATCTCTGTGATGATACTACGACGGCTGGTTCTTGTGCCCGCTGTGTCCCTCCCTCGCTCTGTCCCCGACTCTTGTGAGCCTGGTGCCTGACTATTGGATTGGCGCCGTTGTTTGCCTGAGCCTGTGAAAGGCGGTAGAAACGATCGCTACCATCTTGCACTCAATCGAAAGGACCCTGCCTATTATACCAAAAAAGGGCTTCGATTGGCCCCGTGCATTAAAGATATAAGGGATGAGGCTTTCGATCAAGAAACCTGGCACTCCCGAGTGCTAGCCGACACACAACTTCCTATAGACAACCATAGCCATCGCTTCCTCTCCTTTCAGTCGAGCGAGCTATCGCTTCCTTCTCACCCAATCTGTTCTTAGTCCAACCTGGTTCTCACTCGGCGTTAACTAAGTAGGTCTCAGCCCTTCTTTCTCCGTTTCAGGTATGACGCTCTCCCTCCCTCTATATTGATTGACCATCAGACTGATTTTTAAAGGAGAACGAACTCCTTCGAATTCTGTATAAAGATCAGGCAACATAGAATGCCGAGTTAGAAGCTCGAGTTCAACGGCTTGTGGTTGTTAGGGATTCCCCCAGTGGGGTTAGGGAGGCGGCGGGGGTGCGAATAGACTAGTTGCATCGTTGTATCTCCCTTTCCTTGGGTCAGCTAGCTTTGAAGGTAGGGCACGGCAACATGGAATAGCTCGGCTCTCTCTGGCAGCTCTTTAAGGGGAGTGTAACGAAGTGATTCTCCTTGTGGGGAAGCCTTTAAGAGATAGGGGTGGAACGGTCTCATTAGCTGCCTTCCTATCCTTATGACTAATAGGAATGAATACCTTCCTCTCCCCTCCGTTAAGGCTTAGAGAAGAGAGATCTAATCTGCCATTAAGCCCCGGAGGGCACCTCGTCACTAGCTGCCTAGCTTTCCTGACTAATAGGAATAACTACCTTCTTTCTTTCCTTCTAGCTTTCGACTAACAAAGGCAAGGCAGCTAGGAAAGGAAAGAGGTATTAACCAGAGAGGAGAGTGGTTAAAGGCGGGTGTTCTCCAGTCGTGACTTGTTGGACTTATGACTCGCTTTAGCTGGATGGCGAAGCATGGAATCTGGCTAGCCTATCTAGTGACGTGGCCAGGAAGGATAGACACTACCGGAGTGGTCTTCTCCGAAGGCAACAAGCAGGAAAGGGAGATTAGATCACCAACCGGAGAGTCGTAGAAAGCCCCCCCTAACCCCCGGCGGGGGAACCAACCACCTTAAAGCCACTGAAGCCGTTCTGCTCGGGCCTCTTTTAGGAGAGTCCCTTCTCTCCACTAGTTGATAGCACCAAGGGAATTCCCAAGATGTGTTCCTTTATTCATCATTCTTAAAAAAGGAAGGATTCAATCCAGCAATGGGTTTCCTACAGCTACCCGATACGAAAGCTTAAATACAGACCAGAAGCAAGAAAGGCCCTAAACGGGCAGGGTAAATGGTCCCTCTAACTAAAGCCAAGCTAAGCCAATGTCCCTTTCTTTCTTAGCCGTCTTCGGCCTCCAAACCTGACTTGACTTCCCACCTCTGTCGGAACCCTACCTAATTCTATCTATTCCCCGCGCGAAGACATCTCCTACTCAAAGATAGCAGAACGAGCAAGAAAGTTGACCCCAACGACAAACGAACCTACGGTACGGGCATTTTCGGGGAGTAGCCCGCTTCTTACTGAAAATTGTCCGGTCCGGTTCTTTCTTGAATGTGGAATCGTTTTTAGATGAGGTACACAATCGAGGGTGTACTATATGAAAGTGGAGTAACGGGTAGGGTAGATAAGTTGTTCATGTTGTAAATTTGATTCCTTTGTAGTTCCGATATTATATCGCTATTGAACGAGAAAGAT
Organism: Magnolia officinalis; assembly: GCA_021015155.1. NCBI lineage: Eukaryota > Viridiplantae > Streptophyta > Magnoliopsida > Magnoliales > Magnoliaceae > Magnolia > Magnolia officinalis. The sequence continues at coordinate 113,639 of JAJHSJ010002846.1, forward strand.
ACTGATTTTTTTTGCGATCGCAAGGATTCTTATTTATTTAATGCAATAAGTCCTCCATGCTATCCTCCGGAAGCCAGTTTCGTATAACGTACTGAGTGATGGTTGAATTTCTTCGACTTGCTTGCATCTTCTTTTCTTTAACGCAAGCAAGTGACGCTACGCTCCATTAATGAATGCTACCACACTTTTGATGTTCCTATGACGGAGAACCACACCGATAGACACTGACTTGTTTACCACTTCATTATATCTCGATAGATCGACGAAGTGAGTTTCGCGGTCTATATGAAGTTCTAGCTTTTCGCCTGTGACACTCTCCTTCCTCGGTTTGATACCAATTATTCTTAAGGCGGTTAGAGTGCAGGAAAGCTAGTCTTGCGAACATCATCACTTACGAGTGTTGAGTTATTAGATTGATCGCTCAAACTTCTTAGATGACTAAGGCAATCTTTACCAATAAGAATGGTAATATATGTATCATGATAGGAAAAATCATTCTATATGGTTGGATTTAAAGAAGCCGTGCTTTTCACTCTTGGTGAGTGAGTCACTCGTGAGTGAAGTTGTTATAAAATCATTCATTCTTTCTATCTTTTACGTATCTATAACAGCGAGTGAACTAGGTTTTTGATTCTATAATCTTTCAATCTTTCTATCTTATATCGGCGGATCTTCCAATTTATAAAAATCAAAATAGAACCATTTTCTTTCCACAATCATAGTAGTCATTTTGTCTTCATATCATATAGTTGACGACTCAATCAATTTGATAGTTAACACTATCATTCCCACTAAGATAGCAATGGGAATTGTACTTGATCGAGGAAGACTGCTACTCGAGGAAGCTCCCTGAGAAGGATTCCTAATTCTCAGGGGGTCAAATTGTTGAGTGATAGCTTGAATTTCTTCGTTTACATTTGTTGTTGGTAATGACGTCAGATTAGAACTCAAATCGATTCTAGAAATATGAGTCAAATCTATTCCATAGAAGAAGTGCTGCAAGAATGCTTCTTGCGCTTTTGCGAAAATTGGACACTTGGGGAGTCCCATACCACGGAAAGGGCACACATCAATAGGAACTACATTCGATAATGTAGGAGCCTGATTCATCAGCCATCCAGTTGTCGGATGAGCACAATGCAGCCCTACCGGATCAAGCGTCCAAAACAAAACAATATTTATACATATTAGTCCGCTAAACACCGCCAAAAAACGAAAATCCCATAAAGACGAGTACCTCAACGCTTCTGCAAGTGAAAAACTCTTTATGATGGGAGAAGGTTCTAAATTGAGAACATCCATAAGCCCTTTCGTTTTGCGTTCCGGAGACTTCCGAAGAAAATTTCTCTTTAAGAAAGGTGCCTTAGTATCTTCAGTTGATTGGAACATAGCATCTGATTGGAACATAGCATCACGAGCAAAACCAGCAGCAGTTAGAGTACCATGTAATAATGATGACGGTCTGAATTTTGGTAGTACTGGTGGCATTCGCAAGTGGACTGGCGATCTCGAAGATCGTAAGTGACTTAAACTTTCAATTGGCTTCCATTTTTTTTTATCTATCGCACTTGCCAATAGCGAGATTCTTGCTTAAAAGAACGTCACCACTACTACGTGAGCGAGCAACAGCCAATTGTTCGTTTAAGGAACGATTAAGAACTTGTTTTTGACCTGTTAAGATATGGAAAAGGGAAGACAAGTTGTTCATGATGGTTGATTTTATAAAATTCACTCTTATCTTTCTGGGCGAGTGAAGCCAGCTCCATTAAAAAAAAAAGAATCCTCGCACAGAAAGACTTTTAGCCTTTAATTTAAGGCTATTGGTACTTTCGAAAGCTATTAGTACTTTCGAAGGCTATTGGAGTATATTGCAGGGCGGTTAACCCATAAAAAGAAATTCTTTGTGGGAATAATCAAACTCAACTAAGGAACAGTTACTGAAAATGAAACCCCTATCTATACTAACTATATTAGGGCTTCATCAAACTAACTAACTATATATGCAATTAGTGACGTAAGATGATTGATATGCATGCTTGTTGTGACTTTTGAGTTCGCTAAGAGATTCTTTGTGCGAGGGGGTACTGTAGATTTCTCTCAAGTATCAGTCCGTGCCCTTAGGATGTCCAGATGGACTCTCGGGCTGGCTCTCCTTCGGGAGAAGTACCATAGAAAGTCTAATAGCGTACTTGCCCGATTAGGTGGAGCTGGTTACCGGACTTGTCAGTTCGCTACCACATCATCGTTCTCGACGATGGGAGCGATTGTTTGTGGTCTTGGACAAACCTGGCCGCGGTTCTCCACTCCCATTAGAGTTTTGGATTGGTCGGGGCGCACCCCTCAATCCGTCACGTCGAAGGGTCTGCTAGTGGATTTCATCCGACGTGAGTGAAAACCTAAGGAGTGGAGGTGACCTCCTGAGGAACTCACCTTTGATGGGGAGGTTGAAATGCTAGAGCATACCGTCAATTCGTAATTGGGTGAAGTTATGGCTTGAGCAGCTTCAATGGTACCACACGGTTGCTTTAAAACCAGACGTGCAGTTCCAAGAACTCTTCGAGGGGCCTGTTGTTGAGACCTCCTGGAAACGCCGTAATCAAAACCAATTTATATAAGTACGGCCTACTATGGAAGTGTTTCGACATAGTGACCTCAAGAGGGCTGTTCTATCGTCCACCAATACTGGATGATAGTCCAGTAGCCTTTCAAGGCTGGATCGTCGGGAGGTATTACTGGTCGCGATTTTATGCTGGCCCCGGTTGAGCTGACAACTCGGCCGCGGAAAACCGCCAAACCATGACGTATGTTAGCGCACCTGAAAAGACAATTGTCGTATATTCATGATCGAACTTCCGCGAGTTCGGTCATCCTGCATTCCTGCACTTCACCGACCTTCTCCAGCAAGAAGCGTATGAAAAAGCAAGGAAGGAGAGTGTCACATGCCAACGTTAGACTTGCGAGTACGCCAAAGCGGATCTGTCATTGACTAAATGGCTTAGTCAAGTACGTACCGGAGAGGTAGCTGAGTTCGTTAAGAGAATTTGCGTCAAGAAAGAAAGGTATACTAAGACGGCGGGACCTTAGATTCTTTCTTTTCATTTCACACGGGAACAGGGGAGTTGGCTAAATCCTAGTACCATGAAAAAAGGTAGCTTAAACTGTAAGGGGAAAACCGCCCATTTGAACGAGGTCCTCCCCTCTATTGTGCGGGATGACTTAGAACATTCGCATGTCTCATATCTTGTCAGAGACTTGCGAATGAATGGCCACGTATCAATCTTTTCTGAAGGACTTCTGTGACCCACCCATACCATAAGGTAAGGGTCAGTCATCCATTCGTACTATGATCAGTTATGGAAGGAAACAGGGGAGTTGGCTGATAAAGATGGACAGTCACGATCGCGTAATATCAATTTCGAGGCCTCGTCATCGAAAGCGGCTTCCAATTGCTCGGAAATTCTCAGCTATATGGGGGGCTTGGATGGTGAGCAAAAACAATTGATCAAGAAGTTGGTCAACTTTCGCATGAAAGAAGGTAAAAGAACGAGAGTTCGTGCTATTGTTTATCAAACTTTTCATCGCCCAGCTCAAACTGAACGTGATGTAATCAAACTTATGGTTGACGCCGTAGAGAATATAAAGCCCATATGCGAAGTGGAAAAAGTAGGAGTCGCAGGTACTATTTATGATGTCCCTGGGATTGTAGCCAGGGATCGTCAACAAACCTTAGCTATTCGTTGGATCCTTGAAGCAGCTTTCAAACGACGTATAAGCTACAGGAAAAGCAGCTTAGAGAAATGTTCATTTGCTGAGATACTGGATGCTTACCGAAAGAGGGGAATTGCACGTAAGAAAAGGGAGA
>JAJHSJ010002846.1:122500-124136 GCA_021015155.1 Magnolia officinalis
ATAGAGAAGGAGAACAAGTGCCATAGAGCCGAAACTTATTCAACTGAGCGGCAGGAATGAGTTCAACTAGAAAGAGAAGAACTAACTGGCAAGAGTTTCAACCTCAATTACTAAAGAAAGAGTTCCTTTCTTTCCTTGCTACGAGTAGACTTTCATTGAGTGGATGAGATCGAATGTCTTTCATCCGGTCCTTTTAGGGAAAGCAGTAGAGAGGGGACCGGCTAAACTAAAAGCAAGGATAGGGATTGGGATAGACCTATTTCTGAGTCTGAGATTGAATGTCTTTTCCAGAAATAGGAATGGGTTCACAACCGAAAGAGGATCGGGAACAGGAAGAGCTGATTTTCCTGCAGCGGATGGTTAGGAAGAGGCCTCGCCCAGAAGAAGAGGTTGGAAGTAGTTCGGATTCGGAGATGCTGAGACAAGGGGAGAAGATGCTCTTAGATTTAGATAGGACCTTGGGCACTTTACTACGCTATTCAAAGCAGTTACCGGCCAAAAGACTAATCCCGATCTTCCCTACCAGGAAGGGAGTTTCGATCGACTGAAGCGTGGGACAAACTCGACTAATCAATTTAATAAATAAATAAGTAGGTGGTTTGGCGGGAAAGAGACTAGCTTGCCTTCGAGTTGCAGTCTCGGAGTTTCAAACAGATCGACTAACAAAACAAGTAAAGGGGCGATACGCTTGACCGATGGTACTAAACCTTATGGAAGGAGTTGAACCGGTAGCTTGAGTTTCACCAGTAGCAGGAGTTTAAAATAGAGATTCCCCCGAAACTGAATCCGAATCTGGCTCTTCACCGGGAATGAATAAGGAGCTGAGTTCAGGTACCCCTTTCTTTTAGAGGAGAGGAGTTGGCGGGAAAGGTGCGGAGATACTCGACCAAAGGCAAATAGGTTACTGAGAATATTGACTTCGGAAAGTAGCTAATCAGCAATACTGAAAGGTTTGGAGGTTACCGTAATATGGGAGCGGTACAAAGCTACTTGACTAACAAAGTGAAGCTACTCGGCTAGACAGCGCTGTGGATTCTTGGCCAACCCGTGTCCCCTTCGACTCAGAAACGCCATTAATAGTGTCTTTCTTCACAGCACCACCAGACCCACCTATCGCCCCTCCCAAATCAACAACCAACAGCCCCGATCCAGAAATAGGTTGCGGTCCACTGGGAGTGGCCATGGGAAAACCACCTAGTGCAAACCAGAACTAACTCCAAACACTGCAACACCAGAACACACAACCAGCAAAAGAAACCACCGAACAGGAGAAAAGAGAAAGGAAGAAGATGGGTTTGGACGGCTCAACCCATAAAATTCAGCCACCAGAGCACTCCACAGCTTGCCTGAACTGGGTCCTCTACAGCTACTACACCTGACGATGCGAGCAAAGCTGCTTCCGGTTTCGACTCCGAATGGTAACGCGCTCTCACGCGCTGGACAGCAGCTTTCCGTTTCTTTCTTTCGAACTTTCACCTTTATTTGGCACAGTTAATCTCTCTCTCTCAGTCTCTCTCTTGGGATTTCCCTTCATAGCGTATACATTTTCGTTCTTTCCATACTTCCCGTGTTTTAAAAGGGAAAATGGAGCGGATCAGATGGCCCACCTGATTTATAGGAAGATAAGATTCTAAAA